>CM031237.1:47922754-47925254 GCA_018340775.1 Taxus wallichiana var. yunnanensis
AAGGATGGAAGAAGGAGGTTCAAACCATATGAATAGTCCTTCTACCACATTAAACCATATAAGGTGAGGAATAAAAATAAATACCATCATGGCTTTCCCATAAATCCATGTGGTGTAAGAGAGGTCTTTCCTCCCTCTTCCCCTACAATTCCAAAATCCACCACAACATAAGATGGATGGAGAAAATAAGAACAAACAAGTTTTACAAGACATCCAGTAACAACATGCAAACATTCAAGAAATCCAAAACAACCATTTTATTTTACACAACATAATAACACAAGTAAAAATGAGAGGTATGTAGGACTACTTCAAAATAAGATATCCCTCTCAAAAATAGTCCACGTAGTTTATGCTCCGAGCTCCTAGCTCTAAGGTCTCTCTAATTCTCATGGTAAAAATGACAAGAAAAAGTCCCCACCCTCTTCATGAGGAGGTATAAAAGGGAGAATCCATAAAAATGTCACAAATGAGAGGGTGACATGTGTTACCCATCTCATCTTCCAACATAAGATTCCAAATATCCTAAAAGACATAAAACAAAACACCTTTAGGAAGTAGTCTCCCAAATTTCCTAAAAAGCCAATAAGCCAACACACTTCAACTTTTAAGAAATCACAAGAATAAACCACACTTACAAGATGGTGACATGAGAGGGGTAAAATGGGAGGGAAAATCCCATTTGACCTTGAAAAGTGGTCCCCCTACCCACAGGGGATGGTCCAAGGGGTCTATTTAAATGTAAGGGATACCCTCAATGTGAAAAGAGGCCCTTACAAATGTCACATTTAGCCCAAATTCGAGATTGGGAAAAGTGGCTCAAAAGAAGAGGTGGTGGGGCCAACTTAATTGATGATTAGGTTTTCCCACCACTAACAACAATATTAATTAACATAAAACATCTCTAATGGATGTAGCGACCATTAGGTACCTAAACTAGCTTATCACAAGGCTTAAAAAGCTTAAAATTAACATAGATACATTAGGAATCACCAATGGTGTACAATCATGAATATTCCACATACACACAAGGCTTCACAAAAATCATGCATAGATAATGGATTCAACCCAATCAGCTGCTTGTGTAACTTGAGGTGTAACTTTGAAACCCATGTTATCATGTGTGACATGTAATATGCACACTTAATTCCCTCATTAAACATACCTTCTCAATAAATAATAAATCATAGAAATAATCCAATATAACGAAGACCAAATTAATCATGGATTTTCATTCCAACTATACAACAATTGATAATTATTTCATTTATGATTAAAAATCTACATCTAGAAAGCAACCAACATCCAAATGAGATAAATATCCAAAATGTCACACATGTTTCTATAGTAGATCAAAAGATAGAATTCATCCAAGTTATTCCATGGTAACATGCGAAGAAAAATGATCATAATTAATTGTCGAATATGAAATATATTCTTCATTCATCCATCATATATCTAGTAAAATCCATCTAAGTTGCATCATGTTAGTATCCATAATATCATGGGTACAAGAAACTAACAATATGTATCGCAACATTTTATTAGGACAACGTGCCTCAAATGCCACCTATGTCATAAGAGTAATTTATGAAAAAACCATATAATGATTAAATAACATTATATCATGTCAATAATCCAGTCAATAAGATGAGTCAACAATAAAATAATGTAAGAGGATGGTGGGCACTACATCCCCATCTCCTAGGATTAGAATTCCTCATGGAAGTCACTGGATGAGATAGGGATATGACCTCATGAGGTATCATTTCATATCATGTGGTTTTTAGTCACAACAAACATGTCCCACCAATTCAAACTTGGTCTTGTACTAAGTGTTTATCTCATTTAGAGTAATTTAATTTAAAAAGTTGTAACTTCCAAGGAAATTTTTATTAACATCATTGTCTAAAACCCCTACATGGTCACACGTAAGTGGATGTCCAACATTAAGGTCACTTTAAGGGAACTATAATTTTTTTTGTCTCAACAAACATGCCTCACCAAATATAACATGGTTCAAAGTCAAGTATATTTCAAATAGGAGAATATTAATCAAAGGGAAATTGTAGCTTCCAAAGGATTCATTTGCATCATCGTCTAACTTCCGACAAGGTTCCACATAAGTGGATGTACAACATAAGGTCCACAATTAAAGGAAACTATTGATGGGTGAGCCAAGGAACATAATGGTCATTTCAAATAGGGTTAACAAGTTATGCATACTTGATGTGTACGATCCCACTCATGGAAACCATCCAAGGTGCCACAAATACCACACAAGAAGAGAGAAAAAGTTTCCAAGTTTACGTGTGGTTTCACCTCCTAGCTCACAATTAACTTTAAAATTTGGAAAAAACAGTTCACAAACCTCTCCGAATTGGTACAAACATCTTCATTATTCATTAAGGGGTCAAGGATGAAGATTCACATAATACCAAAAAGAAGAAGAAGGGGTGATGACTTGATTTGACAAGCAATTTTTACGTTCACATAGAGA
>CM031237.1:49191827-49268934 GCA_018340775.1 Taxus wallichiana var. yunnanensis
CAATGTACTTCGTTCAATTTACGTATTATAAAAGAGGATTTTAAAAAGGCACTCAATGAATTGACATAGCAGCGATTATTGATAGAAGGCGCCCAATACATATGACCAAAATGAGAAATTTATAACTCCAAAAAAAAAAATTGAGGTTATCAAAATAATGGTCAAAATAACGATCAATGATAAAAAGGTATTGAACCACAATCATGGGGCCACCACAAATGGTGTCACAAATCCTTAAGAAACCCAATATGGTAAATAATGGCAATATGAATAATAACAACAATATGTTAAATCAAAGGAATGTCAATTTAGTTTCATCCAACAATGTAGTTGACTTCAATATTCCTCCACCATCAAAGAATAAAAATCAAAACTATAATTCTAACCAAAGACCACAAAACTACATATATAATGAAACTCCAAATAACAATCAAGGTTTTAACAAACATCAAAACCTAAACCAAAGGCCTTAGTATTACTATCCCAATTTATACTATGGTTTGGACACCAGGTCATAGGTGATGATATTTGAACTTGGAGAGAATATTCAAATCGATTCGTTGAAGACTTCTTTGAGGATTAACACTTTTTTTCATTGATACCATGTTCTTGGTAAATATTTATAAAGGCACACAACCTAGTTATTTAAGACCAGTTTCACCATAAGCACTAATTTTATGCATATACCAAGATCCTTTTGCTAAATATCCTATAAATCTTCACTAATGCTCATTAAGAAAAGGATCCTTATAACATCTAATGAGGGGAAGATGCTACCTCGAAATTACAACGTAGCTCAAAATTTAAACCAAAAAATGAAACAAAAATGGTAGGATTGGTCATCTTAGAATAGAACTGATTATCCTGATGACCCAAATTATAGAGTATCCTTCATCATCTCCTCCTACCTTTTCTTACTTCCCCAAGTGATATAACATATTCCTAAACCAATAAGCGTAGTTTAAATGTAGATTTGACAAAAATATTATCTCACAATACTGTTTCTCGATTTGCTAAAGGAATAAATCCACTGCTCACAATTCCTCTCTTCTCGAAGCTCTTAGGAATTGGTTACTTAATCTATGTTAAGATATCCTCCCATAGCATACTTATAAATCATATTGACTTTGACATAAACCATCCTCAATTAAATAATAGGTACATTTGGTATTTCTTTGATATAAATTAGATTCCCTTCTAATCTTCAATATATTATGATTTAATTTAAATTAGAATTAAATACAAATTTTACGATAACTACTCTAATGAATGATATATGATTATAATATAGAGTGAAATGGAAAAGCAACAAGAATGCAGTAATATGATACCTAAGTAAAGAGAGAAGGAATAGGAGTGACTTAGCCAGTGGGAATTGGACTATGGATTGATGAGGATGAAAGGTTGTGATGTAGATACCGTGTACAAATTGGCGAGTTAGGTACATAAGAAAGTAGTTATAGACTAGGTGATTAACTAAAATTAAAATAAAGCTGGGCATATGTTAATACGGTTAATGAATATAGGAGACATAAATGTTGTAAATAAATACTCTAAAACCATATAAATTGACTAAATAATTAAGACTAATGGAAATAAAACCTATTGTGCAAGAATAAAAGTGAAAGAACTCAACTTATTATAAATGATTGTCGTAGAGTGTTGTAGATGCGGCATGAAATTCCAAAATCAAGAATAGGTGTGATGATAGTTTGAAAAGGGTGGATCTAGAAGATATCAGTAGACTGAAGTCCCCCGAGAGAAGTCTTGAGAACCACTACAGCGCCTGGTATGGTAGAATAGGTGATATGGTCTCGAAAAAACGCATCTGATCATGAAGTGTTAGAGTATCTTTATAAATTTTATAGTTTTCACGTGGATTAACTAAAGCTATATTTGGATGTATGATAATGAAGATGAAATGAAGACTTGTGAAGGTAAAGTTATCAAAAACCTAAATAAAGATCAGGGGCCAGTTAGTCAAGGTAGTACAAAACTCACTATGACAGTGGGCTTACTACTCTAAGTATTTGCACTATATTTGAACCCAAATGTAGTTTTAGTTTGTGTGTGTGCGTATGCATTACTAGGTGCTCTTATCTTTAGTCGCTATGTAAATATCGAGCAATAATAAATAAATGTGAAAATGTAATACCATGTTTGTATGGAATATAATAGAATCCCTCCCTCTTAACCTTAGAATGTGTGTGTGTTGATGCGAGCATATCCTGACGCCTTGATGCGTGGGAACTATGTGGATGCACGAATGATGTAATGGATGTCGACTCTAGATGGAGTGATAATATTAAATGATGCTTTAGGACTCTCATTATGAATCTCATAACTTTATATTTATAGGGTTGTCTTGATTCTAATTTTACGTAAATTAACCTTGAAAATGGCTGATTTGGAAAAATATAAACATGAAAATGGTTAGAAAATACCCAAAATGTGGTAGAATATTTGAAAAGGATCTAGAAGTTTCCTAGAGGTGCCCGATATAAACACAGGCACAATTTGATCTAAAAGCAAACAGAAAGTGCCGAAACAAACTAAGCATGTATATAAAAATGTGGAATGATGAAATAAAAGTAAAATAAGATGTCAAAAAGATGGGATTAATTAATACTTTTCTTCATTGAACCTTCTAAATAGTAGTATAGAGATCGGGATAAATAATGTCTAAAGTGCATGATTTTATGACTACATGGGGAGTTGCGAGGCCTATATTTTCATATGATACAAGATATAATCAAGTGGGCGAGTGGTGGCATGGTGAATGCCTTTACTTGTGACCTTTTTTTGTTTATGGATGAAAGGGATGGATGGGTAGCGTAGTGCGAGGAAGACCTGAATCATTCCACAAGTGATGATTTAAGAGGTATGAGAATGGTGTAAACAAAGTAAGAGACTGATAATACTATGGTCTCCCTTGGCCCTTACTAATGCATGCTTTGTGACACTTCTTTTATGCTCGAAATGTCTAATTCTCTAATTACAGTCCCCTGAGGCCCTTATGAGTCATGCAATAGTGGTTGTAACTCTTTTTTAGCATTTTATTTTATCTTTGCATTAAGTATTGGCCTCGAAACATCTTATAGCCCTACAGAACTTAGTCTAGTTTATCTTTTAGTCTTGGACACTCTACTGATCAAAGATAGTACTTGGCTCAGTGCTTGTCCTTAACTTGGTGCTCAGCCCTCTCCACTCCCGTTTCACTCTTTTGTTATATTTTACCTTTAGGTTGTACTTTTGGTATAAATTCATGAAGTTAAACAGAATCATATATATACTTGCTTCTTATGCACCTCAAATAAGGGCGAGAACTAAGCATTATCTATTATACTTAGAATTTTGTCGAAAAGAATAAGATAATTTTCAAAGGAATCCATATAGCACATCCACTAATAAATGGAAAGGAGGTATGCACTACATCTACATACACATATAGGAGAGGAAAGCTTTTTTTTTTCCATTTACACACATTTTCTTACTTTTGAGAATTTTTGTATCTATTTCACTATCTTAGTCTGACTCGTGCACAATGGTAACCTGAGTGAATCATTACACTACACTTCATACACAAATTACATGAATTATAAGATGTAGATGTGAATGTCGGTCGTAAGATCACTCTTAGCATGACCTTTGGGGTCACTCGAAATCCCCATTTTGCATCTTATTTATTAGGTTTGATTTGATTTTTGGTACGTGTAACTAGGTATCTATTTGCATACTACCTATGTGAACAATGGCATCGAGAAAAAACTAGAGTGACAAATAACGAAGCTCATCCTACACAGAAAATATAATAAATTGAGAATTTGGGTGGACACTAGCACCCAAATAAGCACTCATTTCCTCCCTAAGCACTTCCTTCCTCACATCTCTAAGTTTCATAACCCAGTGAGAATTAAACAACACTCTTCTCACTGCTCCATCAATTCCTCAGACGCACGCACTTCCGTATCACTCTTAAATCAGCTAAGACAACCTCTATCCTTCTATTCCTTAGGTTTTCATAATATTATTTGCATGTTTGTTTCTTTATCCATTTACTATATATTATCATTGTATATCATTCATTACATTAGTTACATCTGAAATATTGATTTAATTAAATTTAAATTAAATCATTAGCCAGTGAACCATATACTGATTGAACACTGATCCTTATTTTACATATCCTACTAGATTTGTTCCACTCAAGTCTCCTTCTCATGAATTACTTCAAATTCACCCACCATGCAAAGATGTTCTGCCGAAATCCCTAGACATCTATGTACTTTCCACACAATATGCATCCTACACAAAGTAGTGCCATTTTCTATCGTCTCTCTGATGACCTTATCGGTCCCCGATACAATAACCAATCAATCTATCTTTAATCCCATTAAATCATGCACCATTTATTTCAAGTCAAATTTCAAGCTATGGAAACAACGATTACTTCCCTCACATCCCACGAAATCCAACATCTTAAGATTGTTTCTCATGCCCATCCTAATTTTTCTTCTACATATCATCATGATCCCATGTCTACTACATGTGCTTATACAAGTGAAACCAAAGTCTTATCACTACCAGCACCTCTAAAATTTTATCTAAATGCTAAACAACGTGATATTCTTCCTCGGCCTCCTCGATCATGAGTTAATCAAATTTTCACATACTCATTACTACCCTCCGTATCGGATTGTAAAATACAAAGGTCACAAATTTTTTAATTATCAATTCGAATTAATGGACATCATGATAATGATTGCTATTCTTTAAAATGAAAATTAGGTACCTTGAGCATCAAGAGTTATATTTGGTTTACTACAAAAACATTATGATACATGCTCATCTCCAATTGCTAAATCCATTGGGCTCCTAATCTAATACGTCTATGTCTACTGCGAGCATCATGCCATAATTATTATTGTTCCTCATCGTGGTAATTCAATAGCCACCTATCCAACCTAGTGTCATACCACCTTTAAAAATACTTACCCCATTACCTCCTCCTATGAATTCTTCTACAATGTTACCAACTCCAAGTAAACAACCACCTTTAAAAATACTTACCCCATTAACTCCTCAAATAAATACACCTATATTGTTACCAATCCTAAATAAGCAACCAAAATACAAGACAACACCACCAATTACCTCACTCACAAAGTTGATATCCTTCACCAACGTCCTCTAATAAAACACATAATTCTAGGTGGAAGCACAATAGTGTGTGCCACTTGGTGTTCCAAAAACATGAGTGTGATTTTAGGAGAGGTACAATTTTAGGGGTTCAGGAAAACACCCCATTCATGAAAACCCCATTCACCTGAACCACCACGCAAGCCACATAAATTGGTTTTGCGAACATGACATTCACGTGAAGGGGTTCCCTAACAAACACCAACTTTTTTGCGAAGAACCCCTTTTTGATATTTGCAGCAATGAAGAAGCTACCATTTGTTTCCTCTACCACACCTGCAAATATTTACTTGAAATAAAATTCACAATCTGCTTTGATTTGACTACGTAGTTCACAAAACAAAGGTATTTTTGTGTTTCTGCAGTTTTTGTTTTTTTTTTTCTAAAACCGGAAAAATACGGGTGGTTCAATTTTTATGAAAATAAATTTAAAAACATGAAATTTTTATATAAGGGAGAAGGTTTGTAGTGGGAATTAGTTGTAGAATAATTCCAATGTTATTCTCTTGCAAATCTCGTTTTATGAAAGAAAGAAATTATGAGGTTGTGTGGGACAAGAATCTCTTCTTTTTCTATGATATTTTAAGATTGAAAAGAAATGATGATCATATTTTTATTTCTCTTTAAAAAATTGTGCTCAAAATTACTTTTACAATGGTGTGCTAGGAAAAAAAATCATATTCCATTTTTCAAAGAAAATTGGAATTTGGTATCTTTATAAAGGACTAGAATGTAGGGTTTCGGGAGAGAGTCTCATCTCTTATTTATTTTTCATACTATGAAACTAATTTAGGATCCTTTACTCATAATTAGAATGACTATTTATCCATATAAGTTAATCCATGGGTAATGAGTGATGCGTAAAAAGAAATATTGTGTGTTTTTATCTTGTATATACTCAAATTAACATATAACCTTTGTTAATGTCTTGTGGGTTGGAATCCTAACTCTGCAAAGGGATAAAATGGGGTTGATTAGTTTCACTTTATTGTTTCTATTTCAAGTGGGTTAAGTATTGAAATGATTTCAAAGTAATGGCGATGTAGATTTCAATCTATGAGTTTAGTTTATTAAGCTCTTATTCTTTTAAGGAGAATGGATCACCATATTATCAAATTAATACCGTATTGGTTATAATCATACATTATATTAAAATAATATAATGTAATACAACCTGTCATAGAATTGGATGATCTTGTCATAGAATTTAAATCCAACTCATTTTCAAGCCTAATTTAACCTAATCTAATCTCTAAGATCATTCCTTATAGACTAATATTAAGACCTCAATATTAAGTATTGATATGCACAATTAATCTAATGAATATCTTCCACACATAGTATTTATCTAAATTTAAAAATTCTAATGTTCTATTTTATTTTTTAATATTCACGTCATCAGCCTTACAATGGGCATTATGAAATATAGCTGAAATTCAATAGAATATGAATGTAAAAACTCCTATTATTTATTTAGCTTAACCTCACAAAATTTCTACAATAATAAGAAGTAAAAAAAAAATATGAAAATGCATTTTAAACCTAATCCAAGCTAGATATCCTCGTTAACTATTACTCAATATGGACTTATACGTATGAGTATAGTCACATATGAGGAAATATTGGACTCCCATATTAATTTTACATCAAAAAACCTATCACAAGTATTGTAATGGAATAGATGAAATTTATGTTCATTTTTTGAAAAGTAATATTCTCTTAGAGCTTAAGTTGATAGTGTTATTGAATTATGCCTAAACTTGCACCAATATCATTTCAGAGTTGGAGCCCCAATCGTCACTCAATTTTATGAAATTATGTGTACATATCTTATGTCAAGATCTCACCCTATTGACTAATATTGTGATGTCAATATAGAGCATTGATTCGTGTTATTTAATTTGATGATATTTGAACCATAATAATTGTTTGAAGGAAAAAAATTCCTCATTCTAGTTATATGTAAAAATTCATGCCTTATTTCTTACAAGGGGCACGATGAAAAAATTCATGTTTAGTAGACTAGGAGTGAGTGGCCATCTATTGTTTAAATACTTTTTAACTTTGTATTTTGAATAGTAATAAAAAATGATTTTTTTTTTTTAACAATCTATTTTCTTTAACCAAAACATGAGATACATCTTGGATTTATTATGGTGACCATAATATGGATTAATAATAAGTATAATCATATATGGAAATAACGCATTCCACCATAGTATTCATAAATAAAAATAATTTTCATAGGTTGATAGGGGACAAAATGAAAATTACATTTATTTTCTAAACAAGAAATTTCCTTGAAGACCTTGAGAGTTGCATGTGTAGTTGATATCACATCTAACATAGTAATGATATCATCATGGGAGATTGCATGAATTTAATACCTAATCTCATCGTATATATCATGTTTATATCATTGTAAATATCAAGATGAGATCATCAAATATGTTAAATTGATCTCATCAACAATCTTAATATTAGCTCATCATTAAACTAAAGGAAATATAATCTTTGATTTTTGGTTGAGATCACACCACATAGAATATAGTGACCTCAATATGAACCAAATATGTCCATAGTATAGAAAACATATTTTACATTACACAAATACAATAATCAAATTCAATTTGATGAATAATAATCATAATATACATACTAGAAAATATGGAAAATTACCTGCGAGATCACCAGTTTCCCAATTTTCATCTACACCCAATGTAGTAGAACTATCCTCAAAGATTATTCCTCTCTTTCCACTCTTATTCACAAAGTAAATAACATTATAAAAATTACACTAAAAATGATAAAAATAGAATTTACTAGTTACATTGTCATCACTTTTAGCACCTTCTACCTAAACCTACACCAAGTTTTGTAGTATCACATCTTGTTGTGGTGGCATGATTTTTCTCTTAGATATTTTATTTAAAAACAAGTGAAATTGGCCTCTATATTCAAGTCGATGTTTACTTTATGTATGCTATGTATGTTATAAGGCTATATTCTATTTTTACTTTATTATAATACAAAATAATTAATTTAGCTTATAGTTACATAATACGCTTCGGATGTCTCAATTTCATATGATGAGATTTTGAATACATAGAAACATTTTTGACCTTTCTACACACCATTTACAATTCTCGATAGGTCCGTTGACCTCAAAATACCATTTTAACATAACATTCATAAAAATGCACTTTTTCCATCTATTAGAGTGAGTATCCATCTCCCACAAAAGGAGAAACCAAATACTTATTATTAAACTCATGACAATCACCCATTTAGAGAATTATATCCATGCTTATACTTATTACGTATCAGTACCACTTAGGATATTTTATTGTTATTATTACACTACTTAAATTTATACGGCTCAAATGGATGATTTTTAGGCTGACATCCAGGGAATCTTTATAGTATTCCTATTTTTTTTCTTAGGATCACATGGGAAAACTTTCACAATTGTAAGATCTTACTATAATATACATTAGTGTTTTATTTTCCTATTTTTTACATAGTGCAAACAATTTCTTTATTTTGAGATATGTGATTTAACACTAATCCCTCACTTCAAAATTGGAGCTTAAATTCTACTAGATCTTAAAACGGTTATTTCCATATAGATAATTTCGTTTAAATGGAACAATAAATTACAATTTTCAAGTCCAAATTTTCAATCTTTGAAACCCCCTTGTCAACTAAATTAATTTGTGAAGGTAAAGGAGAACCAAAAAAACATCTTCAATTGTTTCATGCAATATGCATAGATTATGCCTACAATGATCATATCCTTACACAAATATTCCTTTTAAGACTCAAATTATTCCCTAAAATAGTTATATGACCTTCCTATTCAATCTATTATAGAATTCAATCCATTATCCAATCACTTCTTAACACACTTCTAAATCAATATTTGATCTAGTAATAAATTCTCTTAAACACTAAATTGTCAAAACTTACATGAAATTCTAATGAGAGTATTAGTTGTTTTGTGTTATGATAAAAAATGTAATGCTTAATAATATGAATAATTCACTTGTGCATATAGATATTTAATTTATATTCATAAATAGTTTACTTTCTCCTTAGGAGAAGTCCATCATGTTTTCAAACTTTTAATCTTTCATCAACTTATTGCATACACTAAAGTACCAAGAGGGAAAGATAGTAGAAATGAACAAACTATAATATGATCCCAATGTACAATCTACACCTAGTACTAAGTTTCAAGGTAAAGAATGTTTTAAAGCTAAAACTAATGAAAATAAAAATGAATAAAATATAATATTCGATGATATTATTCCACCACTAAGAATAAATTATAATCCCCTCCTAGGAATCTACTCATGCATGTATAAAATTTCCACAATATTTGTTTTGTAAGAGATTACTTGAGTATAATCTTATGTCTCTTTCTCTGATATATGTAGTTTGATATGAGAATTCAATAATCTAGATCAATTAAATCTAATGAGTATTACAACTATCATCAATGTATTGGACACTTTAAAAATCATTTTTAAATATAAAACATGGAACCCACAATCCTATTAATAAACAATATACATTCCTTTTTGTTTTTACTTTCCTTTTACATATTTTTTAAAATTGAAAAATAGGAGCGAGTTTTCAATTTTTTCAAAATAAATTTAAATTTATGTGAAATTATATCAATTTAGGGTTTACAATTTCTAATAATTTATTCAAAATTTAATTTTACTTTCATTTTGATTATGGCGTCTTCCTATGTTAATTTGCATGAGTGAATTTATTTAGAGATAGTTAAACTATCATCTATTATTCATCAATCGAGTACAATTGGGCATTACAAAATACATTGTAAAAATATATTGAAAGAACTTCATAAATACAAACAAATTTGAAAAAGAACAACCATTTCAAATCGATTCAATAAAAAAGTTTATGGATGAACTAAAATATAGTGTGATATGAAATGTGGGATATAATGAAGTGGTAGGTAGACTTCTGGATAAAGAAGTCATTAAGAGCTCATGTTGGGTGAGTAATGCAGGTAAAATAAATCGGGAGATATTATGTGAAAAATGTATGTCACCTTTGTGCACCTTGATTTGTGACTCGATTTGTGGCATGTCAAGGCCAATTTCCTAACAAATATCAATTACCATTATACTTTGTTATGATGCTATACTTTGTTATGATGCTATACATTGAGATTCATCCACACCTAAAGGTGAACTATTTATACATCCCTACTTATGCTAGAAAGGGGCATGTTTGCATTAGTGACATGTCTACATATCGACAAGAAGGATCTCCTCCTATTATTTCCGCGATATAGGTTATAGATAGGCCACAACATTTCTTACCTAGATTTCAGGATGTCATTGTGCTTATGATTATGAGTTCCCATTCGATCTGCTAAACTATGTTAGATGTTGTTGTAATACCTACAATAAAGAATCACCCGAGAAAACCCAAAACAAAGCTTCAAAACCCTAAAAACAAAGATATACATATGAAGGGGCTCGGAATGTCCTCAGTGGGCATAATGGTGGACTAACTAACTAAGCACTACATTACATCTCGGAACTAATGTAGTTTTAGGTGTGTGTGCATAAATCATGCCCTAGGTTCGCTACTGTGTGAGTCACACTTTTGAAGTAGCAAGTAAATAACTAGATGTAGAATGTAGTAAATGTGTGCATGGAAAAAATATGCTCCCTCCAATGAAATATGATGAAAATGATCCAAGTATTGTGTTCTTTTGATGGAATTCTATATGAATTTAAATGTATCTTTAGGTTCCTTTGATGGATGAAACTCTAGATGGTGATAGTAGATGCTTAGTGCTTGGTATCTCATTATGGTCACATAACTTTATATTTATATGGTTCTCTTGTTTAAATTTCATAATTAACCCCGAAAAGGCCAATCACTACAAATATAAGAAGCTCAAATGGTTATAAAGTGCCCAAAAAGTGAGAGGAAAATGTAAAGAGGATCAAGGCACCCAAAGAGGACCAGGGAGTGCCTAGGCGCCCTAGTCTTGGCTTGTCACTCCAGTCAAAAATAGGAAAACGTAGTATGAAATTCCAGACTATGGAAGTATGGGTGTAAGATCAAAAATAATGATAGAAAGCACTACAAAATGGCCAAATACATGGGTTAATTATTACTCTTTTCACTTGAGAACCATATGAATAGTAGTATGAGACTAGGACTAAATAATGATGCAAAGTGCGTAAATTAATGTCTACATTTACCCCCACTTTAAGCTGTTGAGTCGAAAACTTGTTAACATAAATTAGATAGATATGTATATTATTATCCATGTTGATCAATGAATAAAACCTGTTGAAGGACAAGACAAAGCATGGAGTTATGAAAATATGGAGTGTGGATACTAAAGATGTAAAAAGTGAAAAAAATTGACGAGAGTCAACCTAAGGTAGAAACGCATGTGTAGATGCCAATGTGTGTTGTGTACCTACATGGGTAGTACCATGTGTGTGTTTTGTAACCATTATGTGTGTGTTATTTACTTCTTTCTTCCCATACAGACAAACCTGTAAAAGAGAAGATGATCAAGTAGTCAAATACACATGTATATATGTAATGTGTAAAAACACATGTATATATGTACAAAAATGTAAAGAAAGTATAAAAATGTAAAAGGAACATGTGCACATGATCCGTAATGAGAAAAATGGTGTAGAAAGGATCACTTTATGTTGTGTGAGATTTTTTAAGATTTCACGCCACTTGTTGAAGAAGTGTAGGGAGAAACGTATGATTCATCCTCCAAGCTATAATTGCTTCAAGAGAGTGAAGAGATCTATGAAATGTCTTTTTTCTTTTGGTGGTTCGACGCTACATGAAAGTGTAAAGAGGAATGTATAGTTTATCCTCTATCCTTTAACTTCCCTTGAATGTGATAAGGAGACCTATCCTATAAAATCCATCAGTGTATGGAGTTCGTAGACTCATCCGAACCTACTTGTTGTATAACCCAATTGTGTCATGGAATAAACTTAAAAGCTAAAAGTTAGAGGTATTGTGTGTAAACCTAAATGATTCCCCCTCTTTGGGGGTGCATGTGATGTCACAACTAGGAGAATGTCGCCCAAAGGAGGAGTGACCATGGGTACTAAAAATTTTCCCCGCATGGGGAGGGGATGTGCTTAGTTGAGACTAAGGAAAAAAAAAAAGGTAACTAGAAAACATGTGTTAGTATGAACATCCATGTAGAAAACAATTGTAATCCAAAAATATAATGTGTAAGCTAAATCATAGGAAGATAATGTAAAACCCAAGAATACCATGTAGGCCCCACAAAGTGACTTGCAAACATGGGAGACCACTCACAGCCATAAGACACTCAAGGCTACATCGGTCACAAAGAAACAAGTGTTCATACACAAGACAAAGGGAAAAAATCGTAAACAAGAACAAACAATAACATATAATATAACAAACAAGTATGGAAATAAGTATCCATTCATATCAAATGGTGCACATGAAGCACCCGATAGCATGATAGAAAGATAAAGCGTATGTTAGATCATGTATAAACCAAATAAGTGCACTCGAACAAGAATGAAATAGTAGCACATATATCATATGAATGTGGATGCCCCAGGAGCCACTTAGTGGTACTGGTAGTCAAGCATCCATGATGTGTGTAGTACCCATGTATACTATGATCAAAACTAGAAAGAAATTGAACGTGCATGTGTGTATGATAGTGATAATGACATACAAGATATCTATTTAGCATGTGTAATATAGCATACATGTAAAAGAAAGTGCAAGAAAGAGTAAATGCAACCATAAAATGTAGTATGATTTCATGGATGGAATGGAATGCAAAGGGAATGATATGAGTTGTGTGCCCCCTGAATAAATGAAATTGTATGTAGTGAGGTTCATTTACTATGCCTTGTCAGCAATCAATAATGAACCATAAATGAGAGTGTGTCATCGGAAATGGTCAAACTATGTGTTGTGTGATGAGTATGCAGTGATGATATGCGACCTAAAGATCAAGTATGCATGATTTTGTATCTTAAGCATATATCATGACAAGATGATAGAAGGAGTAGTGATGTAGACTAAAACGTATACCAAAGAAATGATGAAAGTGGAAGTGATGATGTAGCCTATCATGAGATAATGGTAGAAGAATTGACCGTGTAGCCTAAAGCGTATATCAATTGATCTAGTTATGTCAAATGAGAAAAGATTTAATGCTAAATATGTAAGAGTGATGAAGTCCATTTCTGATGTATAACCTAAATAGTCCAAAGATAGATCGTGAGACTAGAGTGCGTCATCGGGTAGTGAGTGTATCATGTAAAAGAGAATGTTTGAAATGCGTATTGTGCGTAGTATGCCGTATGGTATGTAATGCAAGATTCCTAGATAACCTAAGATGTGTATATGCATAGTAGATATAAGACACAAGATGTAATATGTAAGGTGAAGGATATAAAATGTAAGATGACATGTATGATGTGTGAAAATGTGCAATATGTAGTAGCTATGGTGTATTAAGTATATAATGGAGTACGATGTATGTAGTATGAAAAATGTAAAATGTATGAAGATGTGAATTTTTTATAGTTTATAGTGTAGTGTGTGTGGTTCATGTTTGTGAGATGCCCTAGATAGTCAAGAGTGAGTTGAAGCACAAGAGTGTGTCATCGGGTAAGGATCGAACTATGCATATGCTAATATGTATGTATAAGTGTGTGGAGAAAGTGATAAGAGAATGAGACATCGTGTGATGTTTGGGGATGGAGTATAGATGTCATGGCCACAAAGTGTGTATATGATGAATAAGAAAATCATGTAATTTCATCTAGAAGGTCATCGATATCGTGGTCAAAGTCAAATGGGTAAGCATTAGAGACTTGGTAAGAAATAGTTTCTGGTTGATCATCTATTGAGCCATTGAGGTGTATGTTGTACATACCCATGGCATACTCCTCATAAGTAAAGGGTGGTAATGGACATGCATGTGTATAAAAATGAGTGAGATTATGTGTATATCCAAGAAATGAGCTATTGCAAATAAATACGTGATCGAAAGGCATAGGAAATGAAATATTCGTGTGATCAGGGTCTAAAGTACCCCCAATATGATCAATCCATTATTGTCCTATAGTAATTGGTGAAGAACGAGGTCCTCATGCAAGAAATACTATGAGATGAAAGACACGTATTCTATAGGTGGAATTTATCTGAACAAACCCATGATAAGGGTTAGGAGCGTGCGGTAGAGGGTAGAGATCCTAACAAACAAACCCTAGTTGATGATTAAACTAAAATAAAAATATTCTTATCTATTCTAGTCAAATTTGCTTAGGGACATGTGCAAACACCAGGATGAGGCACACTTTTGTTTCCTCATTGTCCCTCACCAAAGGGACAATAGATGTACAAAACTATGCCATTTCCCTTTAAGCACTCTCAGTCAATCATATGACCCGACAACTCACATTAAGCTCCTCCGACCAAGTTGAATTCCTCCTCCACCGACCCCCGCATTCTTGCCACTTGTCACGAAAAGTATAAGTAACAATTTTTGAACCCATTATCCCAAACAAAAGGGATAATGAGGAAAAAAATGTGGCGGGCACCCCTTAGTTGCGCTTAGATTCCCAAACGACTCTCATTGAACCCTAGGTGTTTATTTATGGCTCCCCTTAATTTCTCTAATCAAATTGATAGCCACCACTTGTCGTAAAATGATAAGGCACACTATTTTGCACATATTTTACCAAAAGAAAGGGAAAATAGGAGTAAAACATTGTATGTGTGCACCAGATTTTTCAGTGAAGAAACCCAAGTTTCCTCTTGGATTTTTTTGAAATTTAAAATCTCTCATTCTCAAGACTCGGTAGACATGAAATTTTAGAGGTGCAACAAAGAGAAAAAACCCATATCAAAAATACGTATTTCATTGAAAATAGAGGTCTAGAACACCATTTTCTAAAAATAGTAAGCCTCATACACAGGTACTTCTTGTTTTACATAAGTCTTCGCCAAAAGTAGTTTCGTTGGAAGCAATACACACATAGTTGATTCGAATGATCATTTAAGTAATCGAGTTGAAAAGGGTGGAAATAGTCACTTAATAAAAATAGTAACCCCCCTTTTTTAGGTGGAGGAAGTGTCTCGAGAGCCAAGAAATTCAAAATCATGGGATTGTCGAGGTTTCATATTATGAGTGATTAATCTAGTTTCCCATCCATGTGTGTAACAAAAAGAATGAAGGAATAATGAAAATTCATTGTTCAAAGTGATAGGAATATGATTTTCTACCTATAAAATTAATCCCCTATCTTTTTCTCACTCTCTTTCCCACTCTCTTAGTGAAGTCCTCTCTTGCAAGATTTTTCTGCAGGGTCATTGGAGTGCCTGTGTTAGATCCCCGACCCTAAGGCCACCCCATAAAAAAATTTCACACGCACATATGAACATAAAGTTGCATTGTTCAAGTAGAGGGAATTATATCCTCAGAGTGTTGACAAGATAACCACCAATTTTTCCACCTGAAACTTTTTCTCAACAATAGTTTTTAGCACACATCATGGGGAAGAATTGGTAGTAATCTACACCCAAAATATGATCAGGAAATAAAAAAAAAAGTAAATATTCCAAAAAATTAAAAATTGAAAAAACAAAAAAATTTGAGTGAATTTCATTGCTGAGAGACCCATTGCTTATTCCTTCCAATGACCCTTCACAATCCATAGTGCCCTTTCATATTCTGGGTTCCATATTTTCTCAAATAACTAGCTGAAAAAATATATACCATGTTGAACAGGTTGAGAGGATTTATCGATCCCACTTTCAAGGATTTGCAAAATCAACAAGAAAGGATCATATATAGCCGCTACTATTTTTCCAAGGCCTCTACCCCATCTTTCTCTTTAAGTGAAACTCTAGGAAATTCTATTCACACTCCCATCGATACTCCTACAAATTCTCCCATCCTTCAACCCCCATTTAATATCAAATTCCATAATAAGAGGAATGAAAACCAAGAATAATCATGAAAAGAATTTATAGAAGCAAGGTTAGAATCTAGATTTGAAGCAAAAATGTAACAATGGCAAATGAAGAAGAAAGTATTCACCATTGTTCTAGGGGGAATAAGTACATGTGTCCACTCTCTCTTACACCCCCTTTCATAGGTTCATGCAAGAACTTTCCAAAGTTCAAAGGTGATGAAACCCAAATTGCTGAAGAAAAAATCACATCCTTCAACACATCATGTGATATTCTTAGAGTCGAACATGAAGAAGTTACTTGTAAGATTAGTTGTGGAGTCTCTCCAATAAAAAGCAGCATAATGGTTCTACCTCCTTCTTGGTAGATCAATCATGTTGGGATGATATGAATTCTAGGTTTGAAGAAATATTCAAATCTATCGAGGACTGTCAAGATCTCTTGGTGTAATTGGCTAGAATGAATAAGGAGTATAACGAGACTATGAGGGAATTCATATCTCGTTATAAAAAGTTACTCAAAAGGATACCTCTTGAAGATGTGCCTTCGATAAAAACGTAAAAAGGTTCTTCATCAATGCTCAAATGTTGGAGGTAGAATTATTTCTCTAGATGGTTTAACCAAGAGATCTTGTAGATGCACAATGGATGGAAATCAAAGTTGAAGATGCCATCATCCTATCTAGGAAGATAAAAACCCTTCAAAGGGTAAAGCTCAACATCTAAAAGATGAGAGAATGGATTCGTTCTTAGAGGAATTAGAAAATTAAATGACATCATTGAAGATGGAAATTTTTGAATGAGTATCTCCTCAAAGAAATAACATAAATAAGATTATAGGAGCACCCCAAAGGATTTCCTTGAGGTCCCACCTATCAATGCAAGTTGTAGGATTCAAGAAGATGAAGAATAACTTGAATAAGAAGGCATAGAAAATGATTTTCTACAAGTTGAGGAAGTAGAGAACAACTCATAGATAATATTCAATGAATAATATGGAGGAAATGAAGATGATGACATAGAGGAACCTAGCATAACATGTACGGTGTTCACCAACTCTTAGCCTAAAAGGAGCTCCTTCCTCCACTACTGCTGTAAAGAAGAAGAATGAAGATCCTCTTATGGTGACTCTGTAAAATAAAATAATTAGTCAAGGATCCCCACTTCCACCTTGCATGAAATCTCCATTTGCGGTTCACCTAATCCTTTAGCAAGTAATATGTCACCTTCTCTTTCAAGTAAGTCTTCTAATGCTTCTTCTAACCGTAAATCTACTCCTGCAAAATCTAGTTCTTCAAAAGTTCCTAGTTCCTTTCAAAATATCCTTCATTCCTCAAACATCTACCCTTACTTCCAAGCCTGTCCTAACTCCTAAATTATTATCTTCACCTCCCCTCTATGCAAGCTTATCCTTTTGACATCATTGTTCCATGCAAACAAAACCAAAGTATAGATTACCAAAACTGAATATATTTAGACTCATCCCGAGAAATTCAAGATATTTTTCAAGAATATCAAGAATAATAGCAAAAACCCCAATATTGTGACTCCTAGTTCTAATGAACTACTACCAAATAGCCTACGCCTCCTTCACATAACATGATTGATTTTATTGCATCAAAGATAGAGAAAGTTGATCCTTTCTATGTCTCCCTTATCACTAGATAATAAATATTAAACATTTGCATTATAGATTTTGGTGACTGAAAATGTAATCCTCGTGAAGGTCGCTAAAGCCTCGAAAATTCACCATGACCCAACCTGATGGTTATTATTACTCCATGGAGTCAAAATAGGTCCTACTTGTGTCCTTCGCCAAATTTGTAGACAAGAAGGTCTCAAAAATTATCTTGGTAGAAGAAATTCTAACCTCATTTGGAATGTTGCTAAGTAGAATCTTCTACCAATAGTTGGGAGGTAAGATCTAGACGAATTGGTCTTCCAAAACCATTCTAGTTAAGGGAGACATGAAAAATTTATTCCATAGAAAAAGATGAGGTACACGATGCAAAAATTAGGAGATCCAAGAGCCAACATCTTTTACCAAAACAAGAGGAAGATGAATCCTTATGTAACAACTAAGGAGGAAGATGAGATTACCATCTTAATAGGACCAATAATTCCTTCCCATAGGGGCATGGATCTTGAAGAGGCATTTTGGAACTTTGAGTTACAAGAGGATATCCTTGAATTTTCAGATGATGTGGGCCATGAAGAAGAAGAAGTGGTTCTTGGTGAATTTCAAATGGAGAAATCAACTTGTATGCTTACCCATGAAGAAGAGATATTATCATCCCCATTTGAAGATGAAGACACTCTCGATCATGTCACCCATGAAGAGACAAATCCATCTTATGATAAACCTTGAAAGGTTTTAAAGAACAATTTGTGTAAGAAATCCTAAGAGATGCGTAAGAAAAAAAAATCCATGAGCTTAATTTCAAACTCCTTGTGTGAGCCATGGATCTACAAGAAAATGTGAATCTAATCTATGATGCTCAACCAATTCAATAATTAGTCATGATGAGTTCAACCAAGGTGGAGAATCCAATGTCCCTCTTAGAGCCAATGCGTGACGAATGTAATGATGAAAGTGATTTTTTTTTCCCATTTGAAGAAGAGGATTTTTCTAAAATGAAATAGTTGAAGTTAAGTATTCTGAGGCCCTTGAGGTTTAAGAATATCCTCCATGAAGGAGTAGTAGAATTCCATAATCTTCAAGATAATTAAGTGATGCCTCAAGATGGTTACATTGAATTTCTGAATGAATATTTTTCAAATGAAGGTAAAGGTGAAATTTGGGTAGTTTCAAAGAAGGATTCAATACAAGAATTTTTGAAGCGACAGATGACATAAGAGATCCCGAGCTAAGTCTTGACCTCTTAACTCGTGCGATGGTATTACAAGATGGGTATGATTTTATTTTTAATACTCCATTCAACATTAAAATACCTCACAATGATATGGGTTAAAAATATGAATTCAAGGATTTGTTGAGCCCCTAAAATGACCAAGTAATGGAGGCGTGAAGGGTTTTGACGCATTCCAGCAAGGCACAAAGCCTTACGCGGAAGTAGATTTTAGGGAGGCGCGAAGGGTCATGCCCAGGAAGAAAAAGGTTAGGACTTAACCTCATTTTTATATCGGTTAAAGTCAAGATAATGGAATAAGTACAAATGTGACCAGAATTGGTTATGGATAAGGTTATAGTATAAGGACTTGTCACTCAAGGAAATTATATTCCAGGATATGGTAATCATGATAGGATTAAGAGTTGTAAAGTAGAGTTAGCTATGGATTAATTGGTAATTGCATGCTGAATATACTTGAGTATGACAAGACACATTACATTTGGCATGTGGCTTTCTCTTGGGTAATGATTAAGCGAAATCTATAGTTTGGATTTAGTATGGTGTTAGATGTCAGATCCTGGATTATTGTTGGATCTGATTCATATATGATGCATGATGATTGTTGGAGACATTTTATATAGATGTTGACATGTTGTCGGACATGGTTATATTGTAGATGTTGTTCGGACATGTGATATTTGATATTTGGAGTAAACCTAGAAAATGGAAATTATTTGATGATGATATAGTTGTTGATTAAAAATGCAAATGATGTAGTTGTTACTTTGATGTTGTTGTGATTCATTTATATAGTTGGTTTTGTGATTTTATTTATATTCATTTTGAATGTTCTGATATGGCCACGAGGCCAAAGGAGGTATTTGTGTTTTGTAGGTTAAATATCACAACAAACATCGGGGGATCGGAGACCAACCACAATAGAATTCTAGGTGAATTCAACAAGGTCACCATGGCAACATGTCTTGTGTGTGTGTGTGTGTTGTTTTGTTAGGGATTCCCATGGGGGATTTCCTTTATATGTGACCATGGGTTTGTGTATTTTATTAATGTGTTTCTTTTATTATTGTTGTATGTATTTTATTAGTAATGTGTTCCCTTCTTTTAATTAATTAAAATTGTGTTAGATTTATGTGAGAAAACATATGGTTAAAAGTTAAATAAGTCAAATTGGGATATGGGAAAGTAATAATGGAAGTGTTGGCTCTTTGTATTAAATATGTAAGTGATGTGTAAGTTGTGTAAGAGCTTGTGTAAGTCAGATTTTGGAGTAAGAAATACTCCACCTCCATGGAAATTCGAATTTGTCCTTGGGGGCTATTTTTGGAGGCTTGTGGGACAAGTAAAACTTGTCCCATGCCTCTAAATTTAATTTACCAACCATACTTATGGATGGAGATGTGATTTTGACTTTTATAATGAATTTTATTAATCATGTTGCTTGTTTTGGATTGCACTTTCTTACATTTTATTTAATTTTGTTGTCCCTTGAGGTGTGGGCTTTTTGGAGTGTGCAAGTAACTTGTCATTTTTCACCCACCTCTTTATTGTGCTTGGGAGAATGGAATTTTGTCTTTTGTGTTTGAATTGAGGATGTGTGATGTGGCATCCTACATGGATCCACATCATCCTCTTCTCTTCCCTCTTCTATTTAATTCAAACTCTTTGCTTGTTTTTGGTTGTTGAATCATTTTTGCAAACTTCCTTGGGGCGCATTTTTCTTGTGTTTGGAGCTCTTGTTTTTGGAGGAAGTTTGGAGAAAGATTTGCATGCTTGGAGATTGTTGTTTTGGACTATGTGTTTTTGGCATTTGAAGCTTGTTGTTTGGAGACAAAAGTAACCATGGAGAGGTAGGAATTTAACTCTCTTTTTATATGTTGTCATTTTCTTGTTGTGTTGTGTGAATGGTGCATGCTTTGTTTTATTTGTTGGCTGGTTGGGTAGACTACCTAGGGAAGGTGTAGGAGAAGGCTATGGGGAATCCATGTGGGGGGCATAAGGAATGCCATTGGCATCAGAATTTTGTGGAGGGAGTTTGGGTTTGGGATCCACCATGGAAAAGAAATAGCTTGCATTTCTTACTTTGGGGGGGGCATAAGGAAATCTATGGGGGGCATAAGGAGAAACTTGTGGGGGCATAAGGATGTGTGTGGGATGAATTATTTTGGTGGGTTGTTCTGGTGGATGCCCAATTCCCAATTGGGAGGCATAAGTAGCTTCCCCATAGACCTTGCTCCTTTGGCTTGCATGATCAAGCTTGAGTTTTGATTTTGAAATGTTTTTAAATGCAGTTGTGAACTATTGTTTTTTGTTTGAATTGTGTTTTATAAAAAATGTGTATGTGAAAGAATGTTGTGTGTGTGGAAGCCAGTTGTTGCCATGGGTTGAATTACACCTTTGATTGTATTTTGGTTGGGGCTCGGGGGCCAATGATGAAGGAAGGCTTCTCCTTTCATTGGATGTCTTGGTTGGGTGGAGAGCGTTGCCTTTCCCCCTCTTTTTTGTGATCAACTTGGAGAAAGAGAAAATGTGCATGTTGCTTGTCTTGAGCAAGGGAAAATGTAGTTTGATAGTCCCTTGTGAAAACATATTTATTTGTAATCCTTTCCCACATGATGTGGATGAAATTGTAATAGTTATGTTATGGAGAAATGATGTTGTAATTGATTATGAGAATGTATATTTGAATTGAGAAAGACATTTGTTTTTTGTTTCTTTATTGGAAAAATAAATAAATTTGTTATTGCATTGTTTCAAGATGAATGGAAAATGTGAAGATGTAAAGTTTTTTAATTGAATTCAATAAAGAATTGAAGTTCATCTCTTATTTACATTGTTTGTTGATTAAATGGAATGTTTCAAATTGTGAAAAAAGAAATAATCTTTTTTTTAATTTTTGAAAAGAAAAGAAAATGCATATGATGGAATTATTGCTTTTGTATTTTTCTTTTTGAAATAATATATGTATGTGGGAATGAAATCAGATTTTAATTTAAAATTAAATTTGAAATGATTTGTTTAGAAAAAATAAATGTATTAGATTAGTTTAGAAAAATGAAATTCCACACTTAAATGATAAAATTGATATATAAATTTTTTCCTTGAAATTGATCTCTTGTAAATTTTAAAAACTAAAATAAATTTAATAAAATGCACAGTTTGGACCTGCACACTTAAAATCAACTTGGAAAATTAAAATTTAGCATGCTAAGACACTAAGGAACTCAGTTTGACAAAGAAAACTTAAGAAAACAAGTTTAAACATTGCAAATTTGAACACAATCCCTTCCTCAATCATTTTTTGTCATTTGTTGGAAAAATTCAAATTTAAATCAATTGAAAAAAATTTAACTTCCTAAAACTTTAAAAATCCTTCCTAGATAATCCTCCATGTCTTTTTGGCATGTTGAGTGAAGGAGGAGATCCAATTTAATCAAATTTGAAAGTTAGAAATTACCAGTTGGCTTTTTAAAATCCTGCAGATCCTTTTTGTAAAATTGACCCCTTAAACTTTATCAAAATGTAAAATTTATGTTTCTGTGCAAAGAGGGCATCGAGAGCTTTCCAAAAAGTCCTTGTTTTCCCAAAACTGAGCTTTCTAGCTCAAGTTATGGCACTTTGAAGTTTTTGTGCCTTGGCGGGAAAATTTGGGAAAATTTTCCTGGCGGGCCCATGACCCAAAAATTTCCCGTCAAATTGCCCTTAGAAAAAAATTTTTTTTTTTGGCTCGGGAAAAATTTCATCTTTTCCTCCACCGGCCCGCAGCCAATCAGAGGCTGCCACGTGTCCTCACGGGGCAACGGCGAGGAGGACATCTTTTTGCCCTTTGACTTTTTTGAAAATTTTGGAAAAAAATTTTTCCTTTTAGCCCGCCCCTGCCGGCCCTCACCAATCAAAAGCTTCCACATGGCAGGCTTTGGGTGCTTGTGGAGGAGGAGGGACCCTTTGTTTTTTTTGAAAATTTTTTCTTTGGAAATTTTTGAAAAAAATTTCCCCATGGCCCCCACACTCCCCCCCCTCACCTTGGGAAAATTTCTTCTCTGCAGGCACGCGGACCCACATGTGCGACCTTTCCCCTTTTTTCCCTTTTGGTGAAATTTCCCAAATCTCCCCCACTCCCACCCCTTCCTCTCTCCTCTTCCCCATGGTGGATCATGGAGTGCCACACATGTCCCCTAGTGGACCCATGGGTCATGGGGGACATTTGGTTTTCTCTCCCCTTGGGAAAATGCCCCAAATTCTTTCGCCACTCCGCCTTTCCCCTTTCCCATGCCAACTCAAAGCCGCCCACGTGTCTTGGAGGACCCATGAAGGCAGGGCACAAATGGGAAATTTCTCCCATGCAAAAAAAAATTCTTTTTTCCCCCTTGACCTTGACTTTCCCTCCTCCTTGACACGTGTCCCCTTGGGGAAAATTTGACCCCTAAACTCCACTTGCTCATATCTTGAGTTCTACAAGGAGTTAGGAGGACTTCTTTATATCACCGAAAAGGTGAGAAAATTTCCTATCCAATGGGAATGATTTAGGAAAATTTTGAAAGCATTAAGTATGAGAAAAATCAAGTTGAAACTCTTGAGCTCTGTTAGAGAGTGGGTATGGGGGTAAATTACTCCCTAACCTAACTGAAAACTTCTAACCCTAAAATTTGAACCATGTGACCTTGATAATTGTTAATAAATGAAAAGTATGATCTAGTAATTTTAGACTTGTTCTGAAATCTGTTAGTGGCAGTTTTTGCCTTGTAACCTGGTTATAGACACTCTTAATCAAGTTCGGGAGTGGGTAAGTGAGACCTTACTCTACTTGATTTTAAATATGTATTCCTTTCCTCACTGTAATAATTTAACCCTGCTCTTGTCTTGATCTTGTGGAATTAAATACCTTGGGTATTTAATTGTTTTGGGTCCCTTAACCCTAAAATTTTTAATCGGGAATATTTAGCTAAAATGTCAGTGTAATCAATATTAAATTAATCCCTAGGGAGATTTGAGCTAGGTGTGGACTTATTACACTTGTTGCTTTATAATGTGGAAATTAGTAATTATTATAATGGGAAAAGTTATCAGTTGAATTTAATTGTCTTTGAGACTTTGGTCATTAACTCCTAATAAAAAAAATTATTCCATAATTTTCTAACTAAACCTAGGTTGTTCATGGGTCTCAAGTGGGTTGTTTTAACCGGGCATCACACTTGGTATCAGAGCAGTGGTTTGAAAGCTTGGACCATTGGGCACACTAGAAAACTTGAGACATGAACTATAAACCTAGCACACTTTTGAATCTAAGAAAACAAACTTGTTTGAAAATTGAAGAAGAAATAAGTATGAAGAAATATTACATTACTCTGTTCATTTGAACTACCAGAATTAAAATCATAATAAAATAACAAGTTGTTTGAGTTGTTGTGCTTGCTTAGTGGCATTTTGGCTACACCCAGGTAACTAAGAATGTCGATTAAATTGATTTTTGGTGAACTTCTAGTATAATGGAGACTTGGTTCCCCTTTGAAAATGTGTTGTTTTACAAGTCCTAAAACTTGATTTAATTGTATGATGCATTAAGCCCTTTGTTGAGACCCTTCCTTATTGGAGTTGTTGGAATGATGAGTTGTATGATGTGATTCTTGTGGTTGGGTAGTAGTGGTTGTGTTTTGGGTCGGGAAGAGCTGATTAGAAGTTGTTTAGAGCTTCCTTCCTTCAGTGGTTAGGAAAGAGGGTCTGGTTGTCAGTTTTCCATGTTGTTACCCATATGAGAGAGTGGACACTAAGTCTGGGTGTCATTTAGGACCCAATCCTGTATGTGTTTTTGGAACTAACCTCGAGACAGAGTACCCCTATTGGCGGCCATGAAGGGCTGCAGAGTGAATGTGGTGTTAAATTTTGTGTTTTACATTCATAATCTTGTGTATTTTATCAAGGACCAACATCTTATTTTATGATTGGATTGAGAAGCTCTGAGGATCTTTTATTTATTTATAATTCTTGCAAGAATTTTCAAACTTTGCAATGTGGCTACTTAGCCACTTTTATTGATTGCCGATATTTCTTGGACTTATTTGATTAGTGACTCGGAGCTCATTATGTTGTTGGCTACTTAGCCAAGTGTTACGTGATTCTCACTTGCATGTTGTTGAGCTGGTTCTATGTTGTTTGTCTCATAATATTTTGTCATATGGGGGTACACCCTAGGTGCTTGAATGTCTTCTTAGGTGCGTTAAGTCATGCCTTGGCTATGGATGCATGGAACCTTAAGTGTGTCTAAGATCTTAGAGTGACCCTTTCATTGCTTGACCTTGCTAGAAAGAAAGTTTGTTGTGTAGTGTGGTCTAGAGGGCTAGTCTGACAGTGGTAGTGGTGGTTCTCTTACAATCTGGTAAGAGCTTGACCTCGTCGGAGTAGGAGTGTTTTATTATGGGCTTTTAGATTTTGTTAGGATTGGATTGCCTTTTGGTTGACTGTAAATGTTGGTGGAAAAGTGTTGTTTCATCAATGGCATGTTAAATTGTATCATGGGTTCCTGGTTGCATCATAGAAAGTGTTGACTCATGGAATGTATGCATCTTGGTAATTATGGAAAGATTTAAGCCCTTTCAGGTAGTGAGTTATTTAAGTGTACTTGTTTTTCTCTCTTGACTTATAAATAGGTCTACCCTTACCTTAAATTTCCTTTACTATGGATAACATTCTATGACCTATTAATCTTTGGGTTACTTGGAAACACTTATGGATGCTTTGGGTCTTTTGGATCTTCCTCTTAGAAATGTTAGTTTGGTAGATCTTAATAGTTAATTTTGATGGTGCTTATATTGTACTTCCTCTTTTAAAAAAAAAAAAATGTAACTCTTGGCTATAAAGTCCATGATTTGGTAAATTATTTGGTTGCCCCATTGCATTTGATGCTTTCTAGTGTGGATGTGGTGTCCTTGGAGTAAAGTTGCATTGTCATCTAGTTTCTTGGCTGGTGGTATCTTGTGGGGACATGAGAATTGATTGGAAAACCTTCTTGGGTTATTAGGGGAGTAAAATGTTACCACCTAAACAACAAAAATTGTTAAACCTTAATAGATTCGTAAAAGTAAGATTACACCTCTTTAATGAGCCTTCCTTGAAAATTTCTTGTGAGACTTGTGAGACCCACTAAGAATGTGTAATGCTGCTTGAAATTATTCAGTGAATCTTTGAAATCTTGGTGTGATTCATGTTGGCTCATTGTTTCCTAGTTCTTACAAAAATTAATAGTGTGTTTTCTATGTTGAATGTCTCTTGTTCCTTTAGAATTAAAAATGTGGTGTGTTGATTTACATCTCTTTCCCATAAAAGTAATTATGTGATATGTTTGAACCTTCCTTCTCATTAAAATTTGATTGATAAGATGACTCAACCAAAACACCATGAAACTATAATTAAAGAGATTTGACCTTGGAACTTAACAAATAAACTTGAGCATAGAAAAAGGGAAGTGATCCTTGTTGTACCCTTGGTAGATTAATAGAAGAAATAAAAACCATGTAGAAGAATAGAAAGGAAACCTTGTCCATCCACCTTCCTTACGAGTAAGACTAAATGCTCTCTACCTATACAGAATGGTGAGACATCATGCCCACCTTAGTGGTGCTCTTTATAACGTAAACTGGTGATGTCATGATAGAAGGAAGTTTGTAACTAAGGAAGCATGAAAGGAATGTTCTTAACAAGAAAAGCTATAACTTTTGACTTAATGAGTTGATTTATAAAATGGGTAAAATTTATGTGTATTGAGTACAATGTATAGTTGAACCTGTAGTTCTGTCATCTACCTAAAATTGTGAAACCCCGGTGGATAGTAATGTGTTCTAGTTGCTTATTACTTCTTGTCCATAGATGTATGTGCCTTTCTTGTGGGAGTTTTGGGTCATCACACCCTTATCATCCCATAGCTCGATGGATGTGAGTTGTGGTCCTTTTGGATTGAGACTTATCTATTGTTTGAGAAGCAACCTCCTTGCGTGTTATCTTGTCCTTGGAGACCTAAGTATTGTAATTTTAAGGCAACATATGTTAAGGATATAAAATAACTTTGGGAAGTCTTCTTTTCCTCATATTTTCTTGGGTCACCTTGTTGTTGTAGCCCTTTTTCCCATTAGGATGGAAAGTGCAAGATGATGTTATTCACCCTTGGATTTGATTGGACCCCATGTTACTTGTTCTTCTCCCTAGTGACCTTGAGTGGTCCTTGATGTTTCTTGTGCTCTCTTTATGGTTATTCCAGCTTGAGTAGGAAATAAGATAAATAAATCTCATTGTGATATAAGGTATGGTACTTGTATTGTTATGTTAGTTGTTAGGGGAGATATAAATGTATATGTATATATTTTCTTTTGCTAAATGGTTGAACTTCTTTAGTTTGGTTGTTTGGTGTGTTCGATTCTTAAAACAAAAGTGTAAAAATCAGACTATAGGAAACCTTGTGGTCATGAATTTGCTTAGTATTACCATGAAAAGTTAATTGTGCCCTCTCGAGTTATAGAAGTGCTTTCCTTGAATAGTTCCTTGTTTTTAAATGCTTGCTGATTTAGGTGTCCTTGTTGGTTAACCTCATCTTGTGTGATCTCAATTTGTGGGACCTTGAGTAGACTTGTTCCTCATACAAATTTGGTCATAGTTGATTTTTCTAGCCTTGTCTAAACAACGAACCTTGAAATCATGGCTTAGACATGTAGAAACCTTAACTTCTATTAATGTGGTATGTGTATCATGAGGAAACTGTGGTCATCTCAAGTTATGGAAATTCTCCCTGAAATTCTCTTACTTGGTGGTTACTCTTAATAATCTTTTGGAACTCTTCATGTTATATTGTTATGTGTTGTATCTTGTTTGATAGCGTAAAGTTACTCCTTAGATTTAAATGCTCATAGCCTTGCATGCAGAAAGTTTAGAACTCATCCCTTGCAATCTCCCTTCTCCTTGTTAAAATACATTGGACCAAACTTGGAGTTCTGTAGACCCACACTTGTTTGAAGCAAACAATCCCATAATGGGAGTGATCCTTTTTCTATTGCAGTTATTCCTATCTCTCTTTCCTGTGACTTCCAGGAGGAAGTCGAGTCTAAGGGGAGGGGGATGTAGTGCCCACTTCCCTTTGGCACCTTTTATTACTGATCATGATACTGTAGACTATATGATGGACATCCTTATAGTTTGGATTTAGTATGGTGTTAGATGTCAGATCCTGGATTATTGTTGGATCTGATTCATATATGATGCATGATGATTGTTGGAGACATTTTATATAGATGTTGACATGTTGTCGGACATGGTTATATTGTAGATGTTGTTCGGACATGTGATATTTGATATTTGGAGTAAACCTAGAAAATGGAAATTATTTGATGATGATATAGTTGTTGATTAAAAATGCAAATGATGTAGTTGTTACTTCGATGTTGTTGTGATTCATTTATATAGTTGGTTTTGTGATTTTATTTATATTCATTTTGAATGTTCTGATATGGCCACGAGGCCAAAGGAGGTATTTGTGTTTTGCAGGTTAAATATCACAACAAACATCGGGGGATCGGAGACCAACCACAATAGAATTCTAGGTGAATTCAACAAGGTCACCATGGCAACATGTCTTGTGTGTGTGTGTGTGTGTGTTTTGTTAGGGATTCCCATGGGGGGGATTTCCTTTATATGTGACCATGGGTTTGTGTATTTTATTAATGTGTTTCTTTTATTATTGTTGTATGTATTTTATTAGTAATGTGTTCCTTCTTTTAATTAATTAAAATTGTGTTAGATTTATGTGAGAAAACATATGGTTAAAATTTAAATAAATCAAATTGGGATATGGGAAAGTAATAATGGAAGTTGTTGGCTCTTTGTATTAAATTATGTAAGTGATGTGTAAGTTGTGTAAGAGCTTGTGTAAGTCATTTTTGGAGTAAGAAATACTCCACCTCCATGGAAATTCGAATTTGTCCTTGGGGGCTGTTTTTGGAGGCTTGTGGGACAAGTAAAACTTGTCCCATGCCTCTAAATTTAATTTACCAACCATACTTATGGTTGGAGATGTGATTTGTGACTTTTATAATGAATTTTATTAGTCATGTTGCATTGTTTTGATTGCACTCTCTTACATTTTATTTATTTTTTGTCCCTTGAGGTGTGGGCTTTTGGAGTGTGCAAGTAACTTGTCATTTTTCACCCACCTCTTTATTGTGCTTTGGAGAATGGAATTTTGTCTTTTGTGTTTGAATTTGAGGATGTGTGATGTGGCATCCTACATGGATCCACATCATCCTCTTCTCTTCCCTCTTCTATTTAATTCAAACTCTTTCTTGTTTTGGGTTGTTGAATCATTTTTTTAAACTTCCTTGGGGGCACATTTTTTCTTGTGTTTGGAGCTCTTGTTTTGGAGGAAGTTGGAGAAAGCTTTGCATGCTTGGAGATTTTTGTTTTGGACTATGTTTTGGCATTTGAAGCTTGTTGTTTGGAAACAAAAGTAACCATGGAGAGGTAGGAATTTAACTCTCTTTTTATGTTGTTATTTTCTTGTTGTGTTGTGTGAATGGTGCATGCTTTGTTTTATTTGTTGGCTGGTTGGGTAGACTACCTTAGGGAAGGTGTAGGAGAAGGCTATGGGGAATCCATGTGGGGGGCATAAGGAATGCCATTGGCATCAGATTTTTGTGGAGGGAGTTTGGGTTTGGGATCCACCATGGAAAATAAATAGCTTGCATTTCTTACTTTGTGGGGGGCATAAGGAAATCTGTGGGGGCATAAGGAGGGATTTGTGGGGGGCATAAGGATGTGTGTGTGATGAATTATTTTGGTGGTTTGTTATTGGTGGATGCCCAATTCCCAATTGGGAGGCATAAGTAGCTTCCCCCATAGACCTTGCTCCTTTGGCTTGCATGATCAAGCCTGAGTTTTGATTTTGAAATGTTTTTAAATGCAGTTGTGAACTATTGTTTTTGTGTTGAATTATGTTTTATTGAAATGTGTATGTGAAAGAATGTTGTGTGTTGTGGAAGCCAGTTTGTTGCCATGGGTTGAATTACACCTTTGATTGTATTTTGGTTGGGGCTCGGGGGCCAATGATGAAGGAAGGCTTCTCCTTTCATTGGATGTCTTGGTTGGGTGGAGAGCATTTCCTTTCCCCCTCTTTTGTTGTGATCAACTTGGAGAAAAGAAAATGTGCATGTTGTTGTCCTGGAGCAAAGGAAAAATGTAGTTTGACAGTCCCTTGTGAAAACACATTCATTTGTAATCCTTTCCCACTTGATGTGGATGAAATTGTAATATGTATGTTATGAAGAAATGATGTTGTAATTTGATTATGAAGAATGTATATATTGAATTGAGAAAGACATTTATATTTTGTATTCTGTACATTGGAAAGAAATAAATAATTTTTTTGTTATTGCATTCAAAAATGAAAGATGTAAATGTATTTTTAATTGAATTCAATAAAGAATTGCAAGTTCATCTCTCTTTTACATTGTTGTGATGGAATTGGAATATCAAATTGTGATTGGAATCTTGTTTTTAAAATGAAAGAAATTGTTAAATTACTGTTTGAAAGGAAAGAAATAAGAAAGAAATTATATTGCATTTTGTTTTTTGATTTATATAAAATATAAATTGAAATCAGATTTACTTTTAATTTGAAATGATTTGTTTAAAAAAATGAATGCATTAGATTAGTTTAGAAATGAAATATTAAATTCAGAACTTGAATGAATGATAAATTGATATACAAATTTTCCTTTGAAAAGAAATGAATCTCTCTCAAGAAATTTTAAAACTTTAAAAATGGAATAAATTTAATAAAAATGCACAGTTTGGACCTGCACATTTAAATCAATTTGGAAACCTTAAAATTTAACATGATACATTAGAATGAACTCAGATTGACAAAGAAAACTTAAGGAAACAATTTAACCATTGCAAATTTGAACACAATCCCTTCCTCAGCTGTTTTTTGTCATTTGTTGGAAAAATTCAAATTTAAATCAATTGAACAAATTTAACTTCCTAAACACTTTAAACCCTTCCTAGATCAATCCTCCATGTCTTTTTTGGCATGTTGAGTGAAGGAGGAGATCCAATTTAATCAAATTTGAAAGTTAGAAATTACCAGTTGGCTTTTTAAAATCCTACAGATCCTTTTTGTAAAATTGACCCCTTAAACTTTATCAAAAATGTAAAATTTATGATTTCTATGCAAAGAGGGCATCGAGAGATTTCCAAAAAGTCCTCATTTTCCCAAAACTAAGCTTTCTAGCTCAAGTTATGGCACTTTGAAGTTTTTGTGCCTTGGCGGGAAAATTTGGGAAAATTTTCCTCTAAGCGGCTGAACATGAACCCAAAAAATTTCCTTTGAAAATTCCTTAGAAAAATTTTTTGAAAAATTTTGGCTCGGGAAAATTTTCATCTTTTCCTCCACCCCCCATGCCAATCGAATCAGGGCTGCCATGTCCTCACGGGGGTAGTGGCGGAGGCGCGACATCTTTTTTGCCCTTTGACCTTTTTGAAAATTTTGGAAAAAATTTTTTCCTTTTAGCCCTGCCGGCCCACGGCCAATCACAGGCTGCCACATGGCAGCTTTGGGTGCTTTGCGGAGGGGTGGACCCTTTTTTTTTTAAATTTTTTTTGGAAATTTTTGAAAAATTCCCCACGGCCCCACCCCCCCCCTTGCCTTTTGGAAAATTTCTTCTCTCGGGCATGCGCGGACCCACGCGCCTTTTCCCCTTTTTCCCCCCTTGGCAAAATTCCCAAATCACCCCCCCTCCCCCCTCCTCCTCTCTTCTCCCCATGGTGAATCATGGAGTGCCACGTGTCCCTAATGGACCCATGGGGGGCATGGGGGGAACCATTTGAATTTTCTCCCCTTGGGTGAAATGCCCCAAATTCTTCCCACCCTCCTTCGCCTTCCCTTTTCCCACTTTGGCGATGTCTCGGGGCCGCCACGTGTCCTTGGAGGACCCGCGGAGGCATGGGCGCAAATGGGAAATTTCTCCCACATAAGGGAAAAATTTCTAAACCCCCCCCACCAACCCGCCCCTTTGGGGTTTTTTCCCTCCTCTTGACACGTGTCCCCTTGGGAAAATTTGACCCCTAAAGTCCGCTTGCTCATATCTTGAGTTCTGAAGGAGTTAGGAGGACTTCTTTATATCACTGGAAAGGTGAGAAAATTTCCTATCCAATGGGAATGATTTAGGGAAATTTTGGAAGTGTTTAAGTGTATGAAAAATCAAGTTGAAACTCTGAGCCTATTAGAGAGTTGGGTATGGGGGTAAATTACTCCCTGAACCTAACTAAACTTCTAACCCTAAAATTTGAACCATGTGACCTTGATAATTGTTAATAAATGAAAAGTATGATCTAGTAATTTTAGACTTGTTCCAAAATCATTAGTGGTAGTTGTTGCCTTGTAACCTAGTTATAGACACTCTTAATCGAAGTTCGGGGAGTGGGTAAGTGAGACCTTACTCTGATGTTTTAAATAGGTATTCCTTTCCTCACTTGTAATTTAACCCTACTCTTGTCTTGATCTTGTGGAATTAAATACCTTGGGTATTTAATTGTTTTGGGTCCCTTAACCCTAAAATTTTTAATCAGGGAATATTTAGCTAAAATGTCAATGTAATCAGTATTTAAATTAATCCCTAGGGAGATTTGAGCTAGGTGTGGACTTATTACACTTGTTGCTTTATAATGGGAAATTAGTAATTATTATAATGGGAAAAGTTATCAATTGAATTTAATTGTCTTTGAGACTTTAAGTACAAAGATAGTTATGAAACCATATGGATTTCATAAGTAGTTGAGGAGAGGAGGATACTTCCTAGAACTACTCAATGGCTTCGTGTATCACCATCACTCGGTGTTACCCACTCAGGGGTAACCTTTGAGAAGAGAAGAGCACTTCAATGAAAGTGGGTTGTCACCGCATTATACCATAGGTAATTTAGGTTTTTTTCCCTTTCTCGTTGTTTGTCTTATTTTCTTTTCGTGTGTGATGTGTTTCTTTTCATCATGTTTGTGCATGTTATCCTTCTTTCTATCTATTACAAATGAATCTGTGAATCCAAATGGATAAGGGACTAGTCAATGTTATGAAAAATTACGATTATGGGATTTCACATGTAATTTTCTCACTGTTCTCGGTCCATAAAATTTCCCCAAGATAGATCCAGTTTGTTTTCATGTGTTTTTCATTGGAAAAATCACTAAAAAATAGGACAACCATACCCTAGTGTCAAAAATTTCATTTTTTACTTTCCGAGACCCCCTTGGTCAACCTATTCTCTATACTAGCCCTATCCTTTAATTTAAATGGTCTACATGTGTTTTTCATCCATTCCCTAGGTGATTTAGGAATAAATAGTCATTCAAGAACTTTTGGAGTAGTCTCTCTAAAAGTGGAATTTCAAGCAATCTTAAGAGGGGCTACCATCAACCTTCCTAAGCTAAGTGCAAAACCCATGGAGTATAACGAAGGATAAAATTCATCATGGAGGGGTATTAAAGAGTCAGGAACATTAAGGAATAGATTTTGTAATATTCTAGGAAGTTTCGAGAGGTTTAGGAGCCAGTTCACTGAAAGTAGGTTTTTGAGGCCAAAGGAGCTTGCAACACGGAAGAGTACCTAAGCTTAAAGAAGTGATCCCAAGAGATATGGAACGAGTTTTGTGATAAAAATATATAATTGGAAATATTTTTCAACCCTTTACATGGTGGAAAATAATATCAACTTCAAACCCAATGAATTTTTCTAGGAAGCTCATTCTTTTTATGCACATCGGGCGATCCCGAGAAAAAATAGGTTTTTGAAGGTGGTGTAAGAATAATTAAGGCATGGGACCCATCTCATACTTCTCAAAATTCCATTTCCATGAAAAATAATATCAATAATCATGCAAATCTTCATCTGGGAGCTCAAGTTATGGTCATTCTTAAACACCCTCCAAGGTATGTTATTCGATTCTTAGTCAAATTTACTGAGGAACACGTGGAAACACCAGCCTGAGGTGTATTTTTGTGTCCTAATTTTCCATTATAAAAGGTAAAATAGGTGCCAAAAAAGTGTTCCCTCCACCCTTTAAGCACTTTGGTCACTCACATGACCTCGATGGTTCACTTTAAGCTAATTTGACCAAGTTGACTTCCTCCTCCACCAACCTCGCATTCTTCACACTTGTCCTGAAAAGGATAAGGAGAAAATTTTTGAACATATTTTCCAAAACCAAAGTGACAATGGGGAAAAACCTTGTTCCCCACCCCTTGGTTTCCTTCACATTCCTCATACGACCTTCATTTGGCCCTAGGTGCATTTTTTTTGGCTCCCCACTTCATTTCTTTCATCAAATGAATAACCGCTACATGGAAAAAAAGGACAAGGATAAATGTTGTTCACCTATTATCCCAAACCATAAGGATAATTGGGGAAAAAATTCACACCATGCCCTCTCTTCATGCTCAAAGCTATATGATGCAGAAGTTAGCCATTTTCATGCTCATACCCCACATTCTCCCTACGTTGTCGAAACTCTATTGGATTTTTTGCTCGAATCTTATCTCCGCCATTTTCATCCTTAATAAATTTCTTCCATATTCCTATGATCTAAATAAAATGAAAACATGAATAAATATTGATTTTGGAAGACTCTTAAGAAATCTCTCACTGAATAACTTTGTAGGCCGCGAAGAGAAAATCCTCATCATTTAAAAAGCAATACATAAATCAATGCGGGATTTTTAATAATCATCTAGTTTTTTAGAGGACATTATAATATAATTAGAATATTTCCAATGTACACTCCATATTTTTTGCAGCAAAAACCCCGCTTCCCTATGTCAATTTTTTTTTTTTTTTTTAAATTTAAAATCTCTCATTCTAAAGACCAGGTAGATGTGAAATTTCAGAGGTGTAACAAAGAGAAAAACCTCATATCAAAAATACTAATTTCATCAAAAACTGAGGTATAGAACACCACTTTATAAAAATAGTAAGCCTCTTTGATAGACACTTACTATTTTAAATAACTCTTCACAAAGAGAAGTTTCGGTGGAAGCAAAGTACATAGTTGATCCAAAATGAAAATTACAATAATTAGTAGTCGAAAAGGGTGGAAATTATCACTTACTAATAATAGGAACCCCCCCTCATTTTTCAGGTGCAGTAGAAGTGTTTTTGAAATCTAGGAAATTCAAGATCTTGAGATTGTCATAGTTTCATCTTGTGAGTGATTGTTCTAGTTTCCCATCCATGTGTGTAACAAAAATGAGGAGGAATGATGATACTTCATGGTTCAGAGTGATTGTTTCATAATGTAGAATTAGAATTCTTCAGTGATCAAATACACATCATCAAATATTTCCAATCAATGTAATAGCATGGCCATGTTGTAAAGGTGATTAGGGTCCATTTTCCAGCCTTAACCTCTTTAGAAGGGATCTTCATGAGTGACACTCGTGGTCACTAAAGGAATCATTCAACAGTGTTTCTAAACACTTAGTTTGGGGTGTCCGTGTGTCATCCAAAGTAGGTTTCTCGTGGTGTAAAGCATTCAAGAATCCAAAGTTCACTGCATTGAATCATTTCATCAGATCATCGAGAAAGGATTAGTGAACTTAATCAAAGGAAAATTCTTCTCCAACATTCTTTCTTAGTTATGTAATTCCCACTAAAATCTCCCACTTGAGACCCATGAACAACCTCGGTTAAGTTAGAAAATTATGGAATAATTTTATTTTTTAAAAAATGTTCACAACAAAATTTTTAGAGTCCATTACAACAATTATCAAATCACCTTACAAAACACTAAGAGAGAGAAAGTTATCCCAAGCACAGTAAAATTTCCCTTAGGTGATAATCTAACTATTTAAAATTAGATTAACACTAAGCCAAATAATTCTTGATTAAACTTAGAGGGTAAGAAGAGCCAAAATAATTAAATACCCTAGGTGTTTAATTCTACAAGGTTTCAACAATTAACAAGGTCTAACAGTCAGGGGGAGAATACACATTTAAACTAACAGGGTAAATTCTCACTTACCCACTCCTAGAACTCTCTTGAAAGATTCAACCTAATTTTTTTTATATTTAAGGCAATAAAAACTCCTTGAAAACATTCCCATTAGATAGGAAATTTTCTCACCTTTCCAGTGATATAAATAAGTCCTTCTAACTCTTCATATTTCTCAAGTTATGGGCCGGTGGGCCTTGGGGTGAAAATTTTCCCAAGAGCGGGCTTGTGGGCCTGGGGAGGAAAATTTTCCCTAACTTGGGCCTGTGGTCTTTGGAGAGAAATTTTTCCCTTAGCACTTTTGGGTGAAAAGCACATTTGACTCCTCGTGCACACCCGCAAGTCCGCGATGGGGCTTCACGCCTAAGAAGAGGAAATTTTGAACTTGGGGTCCGCTAATGACACGTGTCCAAAATCCTAGCCTCTGGGGATGACAGGTCACCGGAGATAAGATGGAAAATTTGAATTTTAGTTTAGAGGGGTGAAAAGGGGAAATTTGGTCCGCTCCTCCGTCGAAGCATAGAGCCACCATGTGGTAGTCAACTATTAGCTGAGGGTCGGCAGGGCAGGCGGGGAAGTTCCGAAATTTGAGTTTTATCTTAAAGAGCGCAAAGGTGAAAAAACTCGAGCGTCCTCCACCGACATCACACGATACCACGTGTCAAACCCTCATTGGCTGCAGATCGTCGGGCCATTGGGAGGACATAAGAAAATTTGACTTTTGAAGCGTAGGGTTTCAAAACACCCGCTCTTCCACCGACGTCTAAGGAAGCCACGTGGCAGTCCCTCATTGGCGCGGGGTGGCGGGGCCATGGAGGAAAATTGCAAATAATTTTTTTGGAATTTGATCATTTTACTCATTTAAATTTGACACTTAGATTATTTTGAGCCCGAAATGAAGTAAAAACTTCAGAAGGCCATAACTTTTGATAGGGAACTTGGTTTTTGGCAAAAAAGACTTTCTGGAAAGTTCTCGACGTCCGCTTTTCAAAAAAACCTTAAGAATTTTATTTTGATAAATATTAAAGGGTCAATTTTGAGAAAATGTATTTTTGTCACTTAGAAGTGAACTAATATTGTTAACTTATCAATTTTGTTCAAATTTGTCATTAATTCTTTTTCATCTTACCAAACAGGCATGAAGGATTTCACTTGGAAGGTTTTAGGATAGATTGCAAGATTAAATTTTCTTGATTGATTTGCATTCAAAAATTACCAATGTTCACACAACAGAAGACCTACAATTTCACCTTTACTTGATTTGAAGGGTTCTTTAAAAATTTCTTGAGTGTTTTAGTTTAGTTTGGGGATCATTTTGATCTCATTAAGTCCAATTGAATATTTCATTTGTCTCTTATAGATTTGTAGGGTTGTTTTGGACATTTGATAAAAAGGAATCAGAAAGTATATGGTGAAGTAGAAATGAAGTTTGTACATTTCAAGAACAAAGATTAAACTATCTCTTTTGCCATGCAATGAAAACATTGAATTTATTCCATGCTAGTTTTAAATAGTTTTCTTTACTTCAATCAAAACATAAAGATAAGAATGCAAAGTGGTGTAATATTTCATCATACATGCTTCCTTTTCACTTTTACAATAAAGATTTCCTATTGTATATCAAGCACAAATTTCCAATGGAAATAATATCGTATGAACAAGGAAAAACACTTCTATTAATTCAAAGGAATCTCTTACAACTTCTTTCCCATTTATTTTTGAAATACAACATACCAAAATCATATCTTTCTTTTCTGTTCACAGAACCGAATGCTAGATATATTCTTCCATAATCAATTAAAACTTTCATAGCTAAAACAAAGTAGTCTTTCCAAAACAATAATATACAAGATCATTCACTTCAAGTGAAAAAGGGTTACAATAAGAATAATGTCAACAAGGAATGCCAAACTTGTCTTTCTTTCTTTTCATTCCTATTTCAAAAGACGACATACAAATGTTATTTTCCTTTCTCAGAATAACATTACTGAGTATGTCCTTTCACATTCAAATAGAATTTTATTTCCAAAATAGAATACTATCCAATCCAATAATATTACAATTCATCCACTTCAAGTGGGGAAATGCTTTTACAAAAAGAATTTTCACGATGGATGGCCAAACTCTGTCTTCTTTCATAGCTCCAAAACAAAAATATGAATTTCCATCATTCTCCAATATTATCACAACAGAACAGGTGAAAAGGAAACACTCTCCACCTAACCAAGACATACAATGAAAATGAGAATCCATCCTTCTTCATTGGCCCCTGAGCCCCAACCATATTGCAATTAGAAATGTTTTTCAACACATGGCAAAAACAGCTTCCACAACACAAGACAAATTTCTCATTCAAAACAAAGTCCAAAATAGAATGTAGTTTACAACCACAGTAAAACATAACAAACAAAACTCAGGCTTCACCATGCAAGCCAAAGGAGCAAGAAACTATGGGGATGTTGCTTATGCCTCCCAAAGGGGAAATGCGTATCACCACCATAGAATAAACCACATATATATAATCATATCAAATCCATGACTTGCCCTTATGCCTCCCAAGTACCCCTTATTCCCACATTTCCTTATGCCTCCCCAAACTCTTATGGCACCCCATAATGAGTAAAGAAATGCAAGCTATTTATTTGTAAGGTGGAACCCCAAATCCCAACTCCCTCCACACTTATACCTCCCCAAAACACTTATTCCTCCAACAGAAATGCCCCATAGTCTTCTCCTACACCATCCCTAGGCCATCTACCCCAAACATCCCACACACATGCCAAAACATTCACAACAATAACATTTGCACAAATAAAAGAAGAGCATTTCAAGATCCAAGCTCTTACCTCTCCATAATGGAGTTTGTTCCAAGTTCCAAACAACAAGATTTCCAATGCAAAACAACCCAAGATCAATGAAACACAGGCCTGTAAAATCCTATAAACTCTCTCCAAAAGAAAGGGCTCCAAACAGCAAAATAATTCACCCCAAAAGAAGTATCCAAAAGTGAAGCAACGAAAAGAGTGTAACCCCCAAAACAAGAAAATGAATTCAAATATATAGAAGGGGGAAGAGAGGAGGATGAGGTGGATCTATGTAGGATGCCACATCACACATCCTCAGCTCCAATTCACAAGTCAACTTCAATCTCCAAGGCACAATAAATAAGTAGGTGAATAATATGATAGTTTTACTTACACACTCAAATCCAACCCATACCCCAAAGGACTGAAATTAATAACATGTAAGAAAGTGCAATTAAAACATTCAGCTTGACTTACAAAAATGCACAAAGAAGGTCTAAATTTAGACTCTCCAACCATAGGTAAGGTTGGTATGCAAATTTAAGAGGTATGGGACAAGTTTAACTTGTCCCACAAGCCTCCAAAATCAGTCTCTAGGACAATTTCGAATTCCAAAGAAGATGAAGTGTTTCATACTCCAAATTTTACTTACATATCTCTTACACATCACTTACACATTGCTTACACATACCTTACAACATTTAATACAAGAGTCAACCACTCCAATAATTACTTTCTTATGACCCAATTTAATTAATTTATTTTAACAATATGATTACTCACATTATATACCACAATTTATTTAAATAAAAGGGGTAAACACATCACTTAATAAACACATACAACATCAATAAAAAGAAACCAAATAAATAAATAAATACACATAACCCTTTGTCACATTTAAAGTGATCCCCCTCCCATGGGAATCCCTAACACAATCAAACACACAAAAACAAATCCAAGTTGCCATGGTGACCTTGTTGAATTCATCTCGAATTCGAATGTGGTTGGTCTCCAATCCCCCGATGTTTGTTGTGATATTTTAAACCTGTAAAATAAAATTACCTCCTTCGGCCTCATGGCCATATTAGAACATCCAAAATGAATAGAAATATAATCCCAAAATCATCCATATATATGAATCACAACAACATCAAGGCAATTAACTATATCATTTGCAATTTTATCAACCACAATATGGTCATAAAATTTAATTCAATTTTCTAGGTCTACTCATTATATCCAATATCACATGTCTGAATAACATTCATAAATATAATCATGTCAAACAATATATCATTATCAATATATAAAAAATTTTAATAATCATCATGCACCATATATGAATCAAAGTCAACAATCATCCATGATCTAACATCTAACATCATACTAAATCAGAATCATAACAATGTCCCTAATATAGTCATTAGTGTAATAATCAATATCAAAAAGGTGTCGAAGGGAAGTGGGCACTACATCCCCCTCCCCTTAGACTCGACTTCCTCCTAGAAGTCACTGGAAAGAGAGATAGGAATGAATGCAACAGAAAAAGGATCACTCCCATTATGGGATTGCTTGCTTCAAACAAGTGTGGGTCTACAAAACCCAAGCTTGGTCCAATGTAATTTAGCAAGAAGAAGGGATATTTTAAGGGATGAGTTCTAAACTTTCTGCAAGCAAGGCTACGGAAATTTAAATCTAGAGAGTAACTTTACGATATCAACCAAGATACAAAACATAATAATATAACATGAAGAGTTCAAAAGAGTCTTTAGAGTAACCACTAATTAGAGGAATAATAAGGAGAATTCCATGAGTTTTAGAAAGGCCACATAGTTTCTTAAGGGATGCAACATACTACATAAGAACTAAAAAAAGGTTTCCACTAAGGTGATGTGGTGGGCAAGTGAATATTCTCTTATATATCTATAAATTATAAAGGAATCCCCTTTCAAAAGGGTGTTTAATTTTTGTGATCATGAGAGAGTATTCCTTGTGAAGAACCAATTAGATAACAATTATTCTACTTCTCATTTATATGTTCTTCCCATTATTGTCATGTACAATTTTTCTCAAGCATCAATGAAGAAAGAAGGATTTTCATTCCTTTTTTTAGTGGGAGATGTATGAAGCTTTGTGCTCTAAATATTAACTAGTCTTATTGCCATTTACGTTATTGTTTTTCCTCTAAATTTATGTGTGTTAGAATTCTCTAGTTAATGGGTATAGGAATAATATTTTCTACATCGATCATTAATCCCCCTCTTTTTTTCTCACTCACTTTCCCGATCTCTTAACAAATTCATCTCTTGCAAGAAATTGCAAGATTTTACCACAAGGTCAATGGAGTACCCTTGTTGGATCACTAACCATAAGGCCACCCGAGAAAAAAAAATTCACACACACATATAAACACAAATCTATGACATTAAAGTAGATGGACTTAGATTCCTAGAGCGTTGACAAGATAACAACAAATTTTTCCACCCGAGAATTTTTCTTGCCAATATATTGTTTAGGATGATTGGTGTTGGGAGTAGGGAGCTCCAAATGTTTTTGTGGGTGCACGAGGGATTTTGAATTGATATGCCAAGGTTCTTAGAATTTGGTTGTGAGATTTTTCCTTTAGCATGAATGATTATGATTACGACTAAGGGGTCTATAGAGGAAGATATAGGTAATATAAATTATGTTGTAGCTATGGATAATGAAGGTGGAAGTGGTTTCTGGATGATGTTCTTGATGAGACCAAAAGGGGTTGTATTTTATATAGGTCTATTTTTTTTTGTTGTGGGAGTGATTGGACTTGTAAATGGGGTGAGAGTATCATTCACAATTGTGTTAATCAAGGGTGTATCTGTAGTAGATGTTTCGAGAGATGGTATGGATATGGATGATGAGGCCATAAATTGGCCATAAAATTACCATTATTTTGTCCTTCTAGTTTACATTTGAAAGTGGGTTTAAATGTAATCTACGAACTTATAGTTTGCTTAAGATACAATATAAGATATATATCTTGTTCATTCTTTAGAAATATTTTGTTATCTATTTTTTTTTACTACTCCTATTGATTATTTAAGAAAATATGCAAAGTATTGTGTATGTAGGCCATAAAGGAAAGATAATGCTAGTATTGAGAAAATTGGAATTAATCATGAACAATACATTTAAACTCAAATATGATTTCATATTTAGATTCCTCTCAAAAAATTATGAAAGTTTAAAAAGAATCATCTCAATCTGAGATCGTATATAAAAGTTATAGTTGTTTTAAGTTACTTTTGGAACTCACAACATTAGTTTCGAACTCACAGAGTTAGTTCTGGAACTCACATCAAATGGGGATAGTGAATAATCAGAGATTCAAATGAAAAATATGAGAGAAATTTTTATTCATAGAAATGTGTTTAACATAAACCTCATTCAGATTTGCTACAGGTTTTACCAATGAAGAGAAATCTAACTTTTAGTGAGCTGCAGTCTGAGGAAAAAGTGTATTAGACGAGCACTAAAAGTTCCATAAACAAAAACAAAAAGTCAAACAGAAAATATGAGAGAGATTTTTATTCGTAGAAATGTGTTTAACATAAACCACATTCAAATTTTCTATAGGTTTTATCAATGAAGAGAAATCTAACTTTTAGTGAGCTATAGTCCGAGGAAAAGTGTATCAGACGAGCACTAAAAGTTCCATAAACAAAAACATAGAAAATTCAAACAGAAAATATAAGAGAGTTTTTGTTCATAGAAATATGTTGAACAAAACCTCATTCATATTTACTATAGGTTTTATCAATGAAGAAAAATCTAACTTTTAGTGAACTGTAGTCCGAGGAAAAAGCGTATAAGACAAGCGTCAAAAGTTCCACAATAAAAAAAAAAGTAAAGTCAAATAGAAAATCCGAGAAAGTTATTTGTGGAGATGGAGATCTTAGTTGTTAGGATTAGAATAAAGATAAGATAAAATTGTATCTCCCAAAATAAAGAGTTGGTTGGATGCATAAATTATAAATGCAACCTTCCACACTTAGATATGTAATGTTTTACCACCAAGAAATGAATTTGTTCTTTTCTCTCTAATATTCTATAGTTTTGAGTTAAGATCTTGAAGCATGGTTTAAATCCTCTTCCAAGGAATGAGCTAGCCACTCATTCTAAGGAAGATGGATCTGTATATTTGTGTTTTTATTTTGTAATAGTTTCATGTTTATTTCTTACTCTATAATTATCATCTTGTTGTGTTGTTCTTCTCTTTGTATTATAACATTAAGTCTGTTGTAAATCTGTAGGTGTTTCATTTAATTTTTACTTATTTCCAATTCAGCAATTTTAATTTATTCAGGTTTTTATATTTCTTAAAGTGTGATTTCCTTTATGCAAAATGTGTCTTTATATTCTTGTAATTGTGTTTACATTTCTACAAGTGTGCCTTTAAATTTCTTCATGTGTGATTTATTTTATCCAAGTTTGGATTGTGTTTAAAGGAGCTTATTTTGAAGATCTTCTTCTCTTAATACATACAAAATTGGGAAACCAACCCGATTGACATTATTAATGGTGAGAATTGACGACCCTTATCATTTTTGCGCCAATGCGTTTGGGACACGGTGTTATTAGTATATTTAGAGTTCTCTAAAAGAATATTCTAGTGACAGTAGAATACCTTTTAGAAAATTATGTGACAGGAAGTATTTGGTAAGTAGTTTCTTTATACTTTTATTTCTGTAAGTAGATTAAAATTTCATTTCTGCAATTAGGAATATTAGATTGTAAATATTTATCTCCCTATAAACTAACTCTATGTATAAGAAAATGATAGTAATATTTGATCAAGAAGGTATAATGGTATGAACAAAGAATTCAGATCTAGAAATGGTAGAATATGATATTGAATCTGGAAGTAGATCCAGTTGATGAAATATCATATGTCATTCTTGATAACCACCACCATTTCCTCTTGTATCAACTAACATATCAGTGATCTTATCACACATAACCTTAGTAAAAAACTAGCTTATCCAATTTGTAATAATGAAGTGGTACCATTTCTAATTAACTCCATCCATATTCAGGGATTTCATTAGAGCCAAAATAAAAACCCACTCATAATAAATCCACCCATCCAAATTAGTTTTTCATCACATAATAAAATTCAATCCTTGAACCATATCCATTAGAAAATTTAGTTTTCATGTCTTTTAATTTCTTCATTTTTGTATATGCTTGTATAACATGAAGAAAAATTTATTTTGAATATCAAGGCAAACACTTTTTTTGGTGCTAACATCCACATGAATTTTCATAGTTGTTCTTGATACTAGCATGCAGATTTTTGTTCACCAATAGTATCAACCAAGGAGCAGTTTGGAGGGACCCACATATACATAACACAATCCATCTCCTGAGATCACTAGTTTTGGCTTTGAAGATTACTATGGTGATTCTAATTGAAGTTGGGCATTGAAAACCTAAAAATTGTCTACAAAGTGTTTGGAAATCTTTTGGAGTTACCAAGTATACAAAAAGTTTTTATGAGATCTCAGACATTGCTTCCTATTTTACACAAGTTGTACTTTGATGAATATAGTCTGATGATGGATCAAATTTTTCTCTAATCCTTCTCATGCTATCATTTCAACAAAAATAGAAAAAAAAATAAAAAAACTTTTGATTGGAAAACCAGACTTGTTGGCCAATCAAAAGAAAAATAATATAAATTCAAAAATATTTGATTGGAAAACCAACTTGGCCAATCAAAGGCAAAAAAAAAAAAAAAAAAATCTTTGATTGGAAAACCAACTTGCTAGCCAATCAAAGGCAAAAAAACTTTGATTGGAAAACCAACTTGTTGGCCAATTAAAAACAAAAAACAAAAGGTGGCTCTTCTTCAAAAGCAATCAATTGTTACTTGGTGGCTTCTTTCTTAACACTATTTCACCATGTTAACAATAGGATGACAATGACAATTAGAGGTATGATCAAGTTATTTTGTTCTACTATTTAATTTTTAAGCTTTCTTGTAAGGTTTTTTTATTACAGCTTAGATCAACTTTTAAGATCGCCAAGGAAGGGAAGATAAAATTCATATCTCTCATACTTATATGAAAAATATGTGCACCTATTTGCAATCAAAATTTTAGAGTCTAATTTATGGGCAGTCATGAATAAACAACATGCATGAGCTTAAGTGTGGGAAAGAAGGAGAAGCACGAGGTATGCATTTTGATTTTAAATATGAGACACAACAGAAGGAGCTCCACACAAGAACTTGATGTAAAAGAAAGGAGATCAAAAGTAGAAGAATGATATCCACACAAGAACCTGTTGTAAAAGAAAGGAGATCAAAAGTAGCAGAAGGAGATCCGCACAAGAACTTGCTTTGTAAAAGAAATGATATCAAAAGCAGTAGAAGGAGATCTACACAAGAACCTATGTAAAATAAATGATATCAAAAGTAGCGAAGGAGATCCACACAAGAACTTTTTGTACAAGAAAGAAAATTAAAAACAACAGTAGGAGATCCACACAAGAACCTATTGTACAAGAAAGAAAATAAATAAAAAATGCAGAAGGAGATACACACAAGAACCTATTGTACAAAAAAAAATAAAAAATAGTAGAAGGAGATCCACACAAGAACTTGTTGTACAAGAAAGATAATAAAAAACAACAAAATGAGATCCACACAAGAACCTGCTTTACAAAAAAAATAAAAATCAAAATTAGCAGAAAGAGATCCACACAAGACCTTTGTACAAGAAAGAAAATTAAAAACAACAGAAGGAGATCCACAAGAACTTGTCTTTGAACTATATATGGAATGCATACATGCATAAGCTCAATATGGAGAAGACTCTAAGAAGAGAGATAATAATATAATGCATGAGGACATGTATACACTACTAGAAGTAAACACATTTATTCACATTGATATCCAAAAAATATGATTTAGTGAAAAAAATGTGAATTATCAACATTAATTGGATAGACTATATAAATACAATGTAGATTTTGCACAATTTTATAAATCTTGTTTTTAAATTTATGAAATATCCACAATTTTGTAATTTCATTGTGGAAAAACAAAACTTTCTCATGTTTACAAAAAAATCCTTTATTTTATAAAATTCAAATATCAACTTGCAAGCAAAACACCATTTAACTCTAATTATTGATAATCTACAATATATAATATATATTGATTTCAAATATTCACCTCATATTTAAAGTTCAAATAATATTGAAAATATTAGACACTAAAATATTAGCTATATAGTATCAACAAAATAGAAAATATATACATTGTGGTTAATTTAATACACATATTAACTCTAATTTTTAATAATATGTGATAATAAATATACAAAACTTTAGGTTGTGGATAATCTACTTTTCTAAATTTTATATTGATTGTAAATTTGATAGTAAAAAAGCAAAGTAAAATGAAGTGAAACACAAATAATACATATTACCTTTAGTATTGACATCGTGTTATGGATAATCATCTAATCAATTAAGAAAATTAATAATTAATTTTAAAAAACACAAGTAATAATAACATTTGTATTCACCTTTATTTATAAATGATCAAAAATTTTAAAATTTTGATACTCTACATTATTAGAAGTAAAATAAAATAATCATTTCGAGAAAAAGGTGAATTATAATTTTTATGAAATATAATGTAAATATTTCACAATTTTATAAAATTCAAATTTATATTAGTAGAATATCTACTTTCTTCCAATGACACTTTAACATAATGTTATATCTTCAAAATATAACAATATATGTATTATAGATTATTTATTACATCTTTATCTACACAATTTATTAAATATATTCATTGTGGATAATTATTTTTAATCAAATATCAATGATTTAATGATAAAATATTTTGTAGATGTTATGATTTGATTTAAAAGTAAATTAAAATTTTACAAGAATCATTATTATATTATATTATAGTTATGAAAAACATTCATTTCCTTTATATATTTTCTACAATTATATTTCATTTGAATAATTATATATAAATGCTAAATATTCAATTCACTAATATTCTTGAGCTCTCGATTCATTACAATACCCAATAAATTTGTAAATGAAAATTTAAATACTAGATTAACAATATTATAACCCACTTTTAATGTTGACACGTGACAATAAAAGTTATTAGTTATTTAAAAAATTAATAAATTGTTGCAATATTTAACAAATATAGAGATGCATGTTTTTAAAATTTTTTGTTAGGTATTATTATTTACTTAAAAAAATATTTAGTTTGTAATATTTCAAAAGGAAAGTTTTACTCTTATACATATATTTAAGTAAATTTAATATATTTTAAAAAAACATAATGTTATATATTAACTCTGTCAAAATTTATAGGCATGATTCTTCCACATCAACCATTAATCAAGCTGTATTTGACTAAAAAAATTAATGAAAAATCTGAGATAGCATGACTATTCAATGTCAGTTTAGTTGATGAAAGTTGCTATGTTTTATGTGCTTCTGTTGGCAATGATAAGCTATAAATTTGAGCTGGAAGGTTTATAGAAAGTAGTGACTTATGCCATTGGCAATGCTCTCCAATCTGTCATCTTTAAATTTGAATCTGACATGTCCATTAATGTTACTGTAGATTCATATCCTGAGTTGGCTTTTTCTCTCGGTTTTGATGCAACATTATATTTTGACGATCTACCATTTATATTGACAGGTTTATTTAGGAGTTGTTCTCAAGAAAAATGAAGCAATGGTATGGAAATATCTGGTTACATCTTCAACAATAATAAGTACGTAGTATGGAGAATTTCTAGAATGAATGTTGCTCTTTGATACCTTTTATATTGTGGATATGCTAATTTTGTTCCTTTTTCAGGGCTCGTGGAGAATATTGCAGTAAAGAGCAGCATTTTGTGCAACACATAGTGTTTAGGACATGGTGCTATGAAAGAATTTTTAATTGGTAATGTAAAAGTTTATATACAAAGCATAATCTGTAAATTTATTTTTATTTTTTTACTAACACAAATTTCTTTGTGCAGAAATTTCAGTCTATGCTTTATAGATGGTGAGAATTTTAATTTGATATTGAGCCCCATGTTTCAAGTCAATTCACATTTTATGGAAACTGAAGAAAAACAAATCTAATACCTTAAAAATGTTATAAAATTATGGAAATATTGATGATACGTTACTTGTGCATAAATTCCCTTAATTATTAAAGGATTTATTTAAGCCTTATTACCGTAGCAAAGGTTACAGAGTAATTTGATTATAATTATTTATTGTCATTCTTGTCTTATATTAATAAAAGGGGAATTCTGAGATAAGTCTTTACCCTGAAAAAAATTCATAACGAAGACAAAGAGGAACATGAAATAAACTTCTTTTCCATTTAACAATTATTTTTATAAATTTCTTTCTAAGATATGCACTTTTTAGTGTAAGTATTCATTTTAAAAACATTGAAACACCGATGTTTTTCTTTAAAAAAATTCCTGTTTGTAAGATTATTCTTTCAACCAAAATTTAAATTTATTTTTATGTTTGAATTTTTAATTTTGTAGTTAAAAACACACTTAAATAATATAATACAAATTAAATTTGTAATTTTAAGTCAGATTTTTATATATTTTTCTATTATTTTATACATTTTATTATAATAATTAAAATAACTATTTTATTTCAATGAATATTAATAAGCAAAAATGTGAAATAAAAATATAATATCTAAAATTGACTACGGTAAATTAAAATTGTGAAATAATATTATAATTTTTAAAATTCTAATTTTGCAAAATAAAATTGTAAAAATAGTAACAATTTAAAAATTGAAAATTTATCTATAATTAAGATCTAATTATTGTAACACATCATAATTTTATAATTGTGGAACTACCAAAGAAAGTAATTTGTGAATATACACACAAAATGTTCAATTGTAGGTATGTAACAATATTAAAATTCTGAAAAATTCCACAATTACATTATTGTTGAATTTTTTACACTTGTTTTCATTGTAAATATTTTCACAAATTTAGGCACATTTTACATTTCCATAAAATTATTGTAGGTGGAGTCCACAAAATTGGATTCACAATTAGTACTAAAATATCCACAACAAAAATATAGAAAATTTGTGGATATTATACCCTTTGTCTTGTAGTGATAAGATTAAGTGTGGGGCAATGATGAGGCCATAAATTGGCCATAAAATTACAATTATTTTGTCCTTATAAGTTACCTTAGAAAAGTGGATTTAAATGTAATCTAGGAACTTAATATAGTTTTCTTAAGATATAATATAGGATATATATCTTGTTCATTCTTTAGAAATATTTTGTTATCTATTTTCTTGACTAATCCTATTGATTATTCGGGAAAATATGCAAAGTCTTGTGTATGTAGGTCATAAAGGAAAGATAATGCTAGTATTGAGAAAAGTGGAATTGATCATGAATAATATATTTATAGTCAAATATGATTTCATATTAAGATTCTTCTCAAAACTTATGCTAGTTCAAAAAAGAGAATCATCTCAATCTGAGATTGTATGTAAAAGTTATAGCTATTTTAAGTTAGCTCCAACACTCACATATTTAGTTCCAAAACTCACATTATTAGTTCTGGAACACGCAGGTTTAGTTCTGGAAATCGCATAGTTAGTTCTATAACTCGCATCAAATGGGAACTGTGAATAATCAGAGAGTCAAATATAAAATATGAGAAAGGTTTTTGTTCATAGCAATTTTTTAACATAAACCTCATTCAGATTTGCTACAGGTTTTACCAATGAATAGAAATCTAACTTTTAGTGAGATGAAGTCCAAGGAAAAAGTGTATCAGACGAGCACTAAAAGTTCCATAAACTAAAACAAAAAATTCAAAAAGAAAATATGAGAGATTTTTTTTTCATATTAATGTATTTAACATAAACATCATTCATATTTGCTGCCAATTAAGAGAAATATAACTTTTAGTGAGTGCAGTCAAGGATAAGTGTATCGATTTGAGCACTAAAAGTTCCATAAACAAATGAAAAAGTCAAAAGAAAATATAAGAGAGGTTTTTGTTCATAGAAATATGTTTAACAAAAACCTCATTCATATTTGCTATAGGTTTTATCAATGAAAATAAATATAACTTTAAGTAAATTGCAGTTTGAGGAAAAAGTGTATCAGACAAGCATCAAAAGTTCCACAATAAAAAACAACAAAGTCAAATGGAATATCTGGGAAAGATATTTGGTCAAAATCATATTTTGAGGAAAAAACTCATTCCAATAATGTAGGAGAATAAAATCATTATGATTCTTGTTACCGAAAAGCAAGGAGAAGATTTGGGAGCAAATCTTCCTAAAATAAGTGAAATAATACTTTGACTCCAGATAATATACCTATCTCCATATTTTGTGGATATAGAGATCTTAGTTGTGAGGATTAGAATAAATATAAGATAAGATTGTATCTCCCAAAATAAGGAGTTGGTTGACGCATAAATTATAAATGCAACATTCCACACTTAGATATGTAATGTTTTTCCACCAAGAAATGAATTTGTTATTTTCTCTCTAAAATTCTACAGATTTTGAGTTAAGATCTCAAGCATGGTTTAAATCCTCTTCCAAGGAATGAGCTGGTCACTCATTCTAAGGAAGATAGATCTTTATATTTGTGTTTATTTCTTTTACTGTAATTATCATCTTATTGTGTTTTTCTTCTCTTTATATTGTAACATTCTGTCTATTATAAACTGCGTGTTTAATTTAATTTTTCTTATTTCCAATTCAACAATTTTAATTTATTCAAGTGTTTTTACATTTCTCGAAGTGTGATTTCCTTTATGCAAGCATGTCTTTATATTCCTGCAAGTGTGTTTACATTTCTGCAAGTGTGCCTTTAAATTTCTGCATGTGTGATTTATTTTATGCAAGTTTGGATTGTGTTTAAAGGAGCTGATTTCCAAGATCTTCTTCTCTTAATGCATACAACGTTGGGACACCAACCCGGATTGACATTATTAATGGTGAGGATTGACGACCCACATCAATGGATATGTATTCATAGTTTGAGGTGGGTATGGATATAGTAATAGATGTGGTTGATGTGGAATCAGACATATACATAGGAATGTGTGATGTGGATGTTAATATGGGCATTGGGGTGGATGTACGTGAAGGAATAGATGTGGTAGGTAGGGATGTGGTAGAAATAGATGGGGAAGTGGGCGTAATTGATATTGGTGTGGATATGCTAGTCATGGATATAGTCGATGTAGATATAATGGCTTAAGAGATAGGTGTAGATGTTGATGAAGTTGTGGGTGTGGGAGAGAAGTCTGAAATAGACATAGGTACAATGGATAAAGAGATGACGGATGTCGGTGATATTGGTTCTTTGTCTATAGTATTGATCGGTGGGCATCGGTGTTTGTTATGTGGAAGGGGAGTTTTATTAGTTACTAGATGATTGGGGAAAAGTTATTCAAAGATGTTGAGAGGATGAATAGGTTGTGCATTAGGGTTATCCACTTGGAGGTCACCATGATCAATGAGTTTTTGGACAAGGTCTTTGAACGTATGAAACTTCTCAATGTCATGACTAGAGACTTGATGATAATTAAAATAATTCTCCTCGTGATACCATGTTAGTTTAGATATCGAGTCATCCAAAGGTAGAATGGGAGGAAGTTGGAAAATATGTACCTCCATTAACTTATCAAATATTAAACCATACGATTCCTCAAGAGGGGTACAATTAGGAGGTGGTCTAGGAGATTTTTATGGAGGATTTGTGTGAGAAGTGAATGTGGAGAAATATTTAACCATGATGGCGTTAGTGGCGTTCTTAGATTTATCACCATGCATGGAGGATTTAGTAGATTCGTGCTTGAGTTTATTTGATCGAATTTTTAGATGGCCTTTCTCAAGGGCACAAAGTTCAATTTATGAGCCATGGTGAATACCTCTTTAAAGGTTTGGAATTATTGTATTTGAAGAGTAAAGGAAATGTGCTTCACGCTATACTGTGAGAAAAGTTTGATTAATTTTTCTAAGGAAGGGAAATGATAATTGGTTGATTATGCCATACCATCGTGTGACGAAATTTGTGATAGGTTTTTCGTCAAATTGTCTAATGGCATAGAGGTCTGTAATGGGGATATTACATGTGATATTGATTGAGAAGTGTTCTAGGAATAATTACACAAGTTGGGTGAAAGAAAAATAGGGAATATTGGGGAATTCCATTGTATGAATCTAACACGAGTCTAGCTAATGACATGGGGAATGTGTGAAGCATAAGGTCTTGGTCATGAGAAATGAGGTAGCATGCATGCCTAAAGGCACAAAGGTGTTGTTTTGGATCCTCCTTAATATTGAGCTTAGAGAATTTTGGGAGCTCCCAATGTGGGGGATAATAATTTACAAGGATAGAAGGATTGATAGGTTTGCTGAAAATTTTCTCATAGGAGAAGGTGGTCTTGGATCCTAATATAATGACTTCAAGGTAGTACATTCTACTTAATAATGCATGCATGGGATCATTGCACATGTGGGGATGAGAATTTGAAGGTTTTGGTTGTGGAATATATGAGGTATATGGGTTAGGAAGTTGATAAGGGTGATATACTTGACGATGAGTAGGTGTTTATGGAGGTGGTTGATGAGGGGGTGTAATTAAATGGTTGCAATTGAATGGGTTGAGATATTGCTTATTTATGGGAGATGGGGATGTAATAAGATTGATGATATTGTGTTATTTTTTGAGTGATGTGGACATTAGATTGCTTTTGTATAGGATGATTTGGGATGTAGGTAATGGGTGTTTGGGATGCTTGAGTGGATTGGTTGGGAAGTATGTAATTAAAAGCATCGCAAATAGAGGTTTGATGGGTTTGGGTTGATTCAGAAGGATGAGGTCATGAAGCAATCACATGAGCATGAGCATGGGAAGTGGAAAAAAGGGGTAAAGTTTCGTTATTTTGTTCAAATGGAGGAGGAATAAAATGAGACTCTTATAATGATTTGATAAGAGCACTAATAATCATAGTGGATGAGGAGGTGATGGGTAGAGAAGAAGTGATAGTGGTGTTAATGTGAGAAACATTAGGGGTAATGGTAACCAACAATTGATTGGTTTGGTGAGCATTAGGGATTATGGAGGAAGATCGATCAGGATCAAGCTCACGTGACACCATGGCAAGTTCATTCATATCTCTAGGGAAGAATACAATGAGTTGTGATGTGAGGAATTGATTGTATTTAGGATTGGAATGACAAGCATAAAATTTTTTAATAAGGGGGTCATCGATAAGGAGGTTAGTAGATTTACAAAGAAGTTAGTCATGGAGAGAGAATGGGTTGGCATCAAGAAGCTCTTAGAATTCCACACATCTACGAGGGATGGTATGAGGCCCAAAATATTCGATAGAGGAGATGGAAGTGGGTGTAGCTGATATAGATGGGACGGAATGATGATAAAATAAGGGGTTGGTTTCAACATAGGTGTTAGGTTTGATGAATTGAGACTCTTGAAGAGGGGGAATGGGAACCATTGGTTGAGAAATCACGGAAGATGCGACCATAGGGGTGGGCGAAATGATCGAAAGGGTGGAAGTTTGTTGGGAAATAATAACATAAGTAGGAATATTGTTAGATGACATGGTTTTTCCATTTTTCTTGATTTGGAACGTGTCATAATGGGCATTAAACATACAATAAAACAAGAAACTATGCTGATTTTTAATTACGTCAAACAAGTCACACAACAAAGTTTTGATTATCTTGATTATTAAAAATGTGAGAAGAAAATAAAAATGGGCTTGAAGGGATCCTAGGAAATGGAAAACCTATGGATGGTTTCAGGTTATTTTTGGTAGGGTCCTCGATATAACCAAAGGTAGGTAAGGCCCAAATATGTGATGAATATCGGTATAGGGACTTATATTGGGGCCTATCACCGCACTTCATGCATTGCAACGATGAGGATGTCAGGTTCTTAGCCAATATACTAATAGCCAAATTTTTTTAACGAGGTCAGAACACCATGGCAACTTTCCTATTGGGTGATGAAATCCCAATAGTTCCACATAGAAGGAGATGTTTATATGTGTAGTTTTGATGTGTGCATTTTGGATGTGTGCAATATAAAAGTGTATGTAAAGAGTTAACCCCCTAATTAGATGAGATTGCTAAGAAAATATGAAGGTTATTTTCACATCCAAAATGAAGTATTATGTTCGATGAAGAAAATCAAGAAAGGAAGGGAAAAACAATGAAAAAGGAGAAAATAGAGAAAAGTGAATAATACCTAGATAAGACTTTTCCTTTTCCTTTTTAATTTTATTTTTAAAGAAAGAAAGTTGATTCTAGAAAATAAACCCACACACACAATAAAACAAGTAATGCTCCTGAATGCGAGGTTAGTAGAAGATGGATAAAATAAAATGGAAATGAAATAAAAGTGTAAAGATTCACCAAATAAGGGTGGGTCCAATTGGACATGCACGAATGCTCAACCAATTTTCTTGTACCTATTTCAGATTAGTGAAATCGTAACTAAGAAAATGAGAAACACTAAATATGAGAGTTTTTAAGGTACCTATGAATGGAATGATGATGGATACAAAGCAAAATAAAAAATACCCCTCGTAGCAAGTTAGATGTCATGCACAATAAAGAGAAATCAACAAAAAAATATCCATAGATAGATGGGTGGGTTTCCTTAAAATGTCAATCCTAAGAATTGAAAACTTCCTAGGATGGATGTCAACCTATGCTTTGATATAAATAAAGAGATTAAATGATGGATTTGATATAATGGAACATAATCGAGATAAAACAGAGATCTAAAATGGCAAAGATAAAGTAAAAATGCAGATTTGATCTAAGTAAATGAAAACCAAAATAAAACTTGTATGGGTGGATGGTGAATCGAGATTGTAGAGCCTAGTCGATGGAGAATGGGAAATTAAGAGAAGAAACTAAAGAAAATAAGACCTAAAAGGCCTCATGAAGTTTGATATGGAGTTGATCTCGAACTTGGGATGATGTTTTGTTTTGGTGAGAAGACTGGATCTCGATGAGAATAGAAAGGATGCAAGAAAATTAATGAGATATGAGAACTTCTTGATAGGGTTGACAGTGATTGGTCTTGACAAAAAAACAACATGATCTGATGAGGTTGGGATATAAAGTTGCAAGTGTGCAGAATGGCAATATTGGAGGATTTCACGGGACTGTAAGATCAGAAAGCATATGAGTGACAAAGCGGATGATAGAAATCTAGAAAATACAAACTATGTTAATGGTGACCGGACACGGTCGGGTGTGACTAGGAAATATTAAGAGCTTAATGGAAAAGGATGGGTGAAAATGATGATATAAAGATGATGACGAAGATAAGAGAATGCAGAGATGGGGCTCGTAGATGATTGGTGAACCTGTAAAAATAATGATAAGTAAAAAGTGATGGAATGGAAAGGGTGGATCCAAGCATGCAAGAGAGGAATAAGACTTCAAATCTCTAATGGTGAAGCACAAGATCTCAAAAATAGCTCCAAGAGAGTGATAATGTCTGCAAAGATAATCCATAAATGAAGGTAAGATTGTAAGAAAGCATGTAGTATCCAAAATTACATGCCTAAAAAATGAGGGGTATGGTCGTATTTATAGGGTCGATGACACCTAGATGGGTCGCCACCGATTATGGAGGTCCATCCATTTGGGTAATGGAAGAGTGATGAGATTGAGACAATGAGCCCTTATGAGGTGGGATTAGGGTTTTGGGAGGTAAGGATGAGTTAGGGTTGCTTAGGATGGATAAATGGGTAGGTGGGAGTGGAAAAAATTAAATAAAGGAAAAAGGAGATGAAATCATTAAATGAGGGCCTAGGGATGGTAAATAGAGACATTTAGGGAAGATAAATGGATTAGATGGGGATTTAGGATTAATTAATGATGATTAGGGATGATTAGGGTAGATTAATTAAGGGTGTGATTAAGATGATATTAAGGTGGAAAATATTAATTAAATGGATAGACATATTTTAGGAGGGAAAGGGGGATTTAAGTGGGAAGAGAGGCAATATGTGAATAATGATTCAACGAAGGGGAGTAGACACAGGATGAGGGACATGGGATACTAAAAATTGTTGTCTAACCCATATCACAAAAAATAGGGTTTGGAGGTAAAACATGGAGCCATTAATAAGTAAATTGGTTAGTGAGAAAGTATGTGGCCACAATGTGACAGTTCGACAAAGGATAATGTCACGTATCGAGCAGATATGAACCTATACTACCAATAATATCGTAACTGATTGGGGAGATGTTTTGGGAGTATGATGTAGTATATTAGTGCCCCCTTGGCTATAGATGTGTCATAAAGTAACTTAATACAGACCGATGTATGAGAAAAACCTAGAGTCACCTTGTTTTAATTTTAAGACATAGTCATGAATCTAATCCCTAATAAGGGTTTTAAATGTATGTAAAGCGCCAAAGATAAGAAAACTCATTGAAACCGTGTGAAATAGTGCATATAGTGTCATGATATCTTTGAAAGGATCCATACAATAATATGCATCAATATGAGACGTAATTGTTAAAGTGGAACATGGAGGCTTATTACGATGTGTAGTGTTAATGTGGTTGTGAAACTAGGGAGGTGTATGATCTTTATGTGTATCTAGAATTTTTCCAAGTAACTAATTTAAAATCCATAGTCATGGTGACAGTTTAAAGTGGAAAATGAGATGCCCCAAAACTATGGGTACAATAGATGTAGCTATGCAAGGTAGAGTGTGAGAAACGACTCGAGGGAGAAGATTGAGTGATTGATCCAAATGTCAAGTAAGAAAATGTGCGGCAAGAGTAGCTTTCATAGTGGACTTAGAAGGGATATCCCATTCAAAAGCTTGTGCATCAAGAATATCTTGTATAACATGATAAAGTTTAGCACATCAATTTGTATGGTGCCCAATACATCTATAATAGTTACAATAAACATGAGCATTAAATTTTTGCTAGGAGGCTCACTCCTATTAACTTCAAATGATGGAGGGAGATACACGAGGTTGCACTTAAGTAAGTGTTTCAACAAATATGTGGAGCATAAGATAAACATGTGAATTTCCATCTAGGTGGAATAGTAGAAAGAAATTTGATTTGATTGTTAGCGGATGCTTACTGCTATAGAGCATAATATATAATTAAAAGGGGAAGGGTCCCATTTGTAAAGATGAGTATATATTTTATTAAAAATCATAGACCAACGAGTACTAAGGTGATATGTGTAGCATATAGCCATGGGTGCCCGAGGAAGATGGTATAGTGAGAATCATCGAGGATAACATAATAGACAATGTCAAAGGTATTAGGGCCAATAGTGATTGGAATAGTGATAAAATCAAAGACTATGTGAGGGACATTTTCAGATGTGTAAATGCTAAGATGAGAAGGAGAAATATCCTTAATAGAGACATCTAAAATGTGGATAAAATAGATGTTGCAAACATCGAGGCCCGATGTTTTATCAATAAGAACGCGCTTGACCAAAGTGTTATGCATAAAGGCTTGAACATATAGAGGAAGTCCATTGTTAATGAGTGGTTGAGGAGGATGGGCAATATAATGATCACCAATATTGAAAGATAGAACCTTTTGAAGAGCATATTGAACATGCTCGATGGGTGTTTTGGGATGAATTTGAGTGTTATGAAAAAGTTCATGGAAAAAATTCTTCCACATGGGGGTGTCGCTTTAGATATTCAAAGAATGATATGGTTTTCTCATGAGAGGAAGCCATTGGTGCAACCAAAAATAGAATAAGCAGGCCTAGAGGAAGAATCATACAACAAGATAGAAAAGAGGAACCCTAAGGTAACTAGGATTGATGAAAAGATTGAGTCACAAGTTGGGTTCACCGAATGTTTTACATCCTTATTAAGAATAATAAGGTTAGTGTGTTAAGTATACTAAGATGATGTAAAGGGAAACCACAAGAAGTAATTAATTTTCAACATTAAACATTAAAAATTAATATATGAGATGATAATTTCCAACATTAGTTATGTGTTAGGAAAATAGTGTTAATGTGAACATTGGAAATTATTGTATGAGATAATATTTCTAATATTTTAATAGGAGTTAGTGGCGAGAATAACTCAGGCAACTTGGTTATAGAGATAAGATGAGAGTATATTGGAGGTGAGTTGAGATATGTTAGCTATTAAAAGAGAGTGTTGACTGCAGATTTGTAGGAGATGAGCATGTCCCATGTTTTGTGCTTTCGTGCAAGTATACATACAAATGCTGCAACAACTAAACTCACCACTCGTGCAGTCGCTCTCAATGGCAGCTTCATCGTATGTACTGCCACTGCCTGTGGTGATTGCAGGGTTGATTATTATATGGATGCCATTTTTTAACGTTGATGCAGCTGAGGCGGATTGGCAAGAAGCCAGTGCAACTTGGTATGGCAGTCCAGATGGAGATGGAAGCGAGGGTATAAATAACACTCACATTCTCTTACTCTCCTTTCCCTGCAATTCATGGAACATTCGATTACAGTTTACCATGAACATTTGATTACAGTTTAAAAGAATAATAATTACAGGTGGAGCGTGTGGATACGGCAACCTTGTGAAGGCACTGCCTATCGGATCGCGGATAGCTGCGGGAAGCTCTGATTTGTTCAAAGGAGGTCGAGGCTGCGGAGAATGTTACCAGGCAGAGTGTTTTCATATCATGTTTAGTGGTTTTAGGGTGTGCTCTTATATCAGTCTATTTTTTTTTATCATAAGAGGATTATATCTATAACAGGTGAAATGTACACAAAATGATGCATGCTCTCAAGCGCCAGTAAATGTAGTGATTACGGACGAATGCCCTGGTTGCTCGGCCACATTTGGGCAAAACCACTTTGATCTCAGCGGCACTGCTTTCTCCAACATGGCAAATTCTCCTGAAAGAGCTTCCACTCTTCGTAATGCAGGCGTTGTGCCTATCTTGTTCAGACGGTATTTCTCTCTCAATTTTTTAATTTAAAGTTACGTCAACCATTTCAATTTCACATATGAACCAGGGTGTACTTATTGTTTCTCGTGTAAACCAGGGTGGCCTGCGAGTATCCGGGTATGAATATTGCATTTCACGTGAATGAGGGGTCGACTGAGTATTGGTTCTCTGTGGTTATCGAGTACGAAGATGGAGACGGTGACCTACAATCTGTCGAATTAATGCAGGTAATTCAGATCATTTGAATTAATGCAGTCTTTTAACCTTATATTTACACTTGTCTATTGGGAGGACTCACCTTACATTAACGCACTACTTAGTATGTCAGACAGTATGGTGGACAATGCAGTCTTTTAACCTTAATACACTTATTATTTGATAATGGTGCAGGCAAATTCGAGTAATTGGGAAGGAATGAGGCAGGTATGGGGCGTCAACTGGGCTCTGGAAAAGGGTCCCCTTAAAGCTCCATTTTCGATCCGGTTGAAATCTCTAACTTCGGGGAAGACACTGACTGCACAGAATGTTATTCCACAAGATTGGAAGCCAAGTGCTACATATACATCGCTCGTTAACTTTGACTAGCTGACATATCATCTGAATTCTGACCAGTTTTTCACACGTTAAAACTAGTGTCGAAGAATGTCAATTTAAAAATAAATATATTATGCTATGTTATGTTATTGTATGGTTTCACCCACTTAATATATTACCATTTTTGAGATCCAACCACCAAGTTCATTAGCTTTGTAGAATATGATTTGTATGACAGCCTTTGTCATCTCTGAAGATATTCCTGGTCACCATAGGTACCTATATTGTTATGTGTTTGTGGTATGGTCTAAATAGTAATGTTTTATTATTGTCAATTAGTATAGTTTTATATAATGTCTTTGTGTCAATGATCCAAATGTCAAAAATCTTGCATTCTTTTTTATATATGTTAAAAAAGTTTCATGTCTTTTATTATGTTTAGGATATGTTTAATGTATAAACCTTAGAATATATTGTGTTTCTCAATATGAGTTTTAATATTGATATAAGAGGTACAAAAACGTTATCATCTCACACTTATAAAGAGGTTTTAAAAGACATTCTATGAATGGATCAAACACCTATTGATAACACAATACATATGGTCAAAATGAGAAATTGATAACTTCCAACAAAAACAATGGAGGTCATCGAAATAATGGTCAAAATAACAATCAAGGACTTAAAGTTTTGAATCACAATCATGGGGCCACCATAGATGGTGTCACAAATCAAACAAAGAAACACAACATGATAAATAATGGCAATATGAATAATAACAACAATAATATGGGAAATCAAAGGAATGCCAATTTTGTCCCATCCAACAATATAGTTGACTTCAACAATCCTCCACTATGGAAGAATAAAAATCAAAACTATAATTCTAACCAAAGGCCACAAAAATATAATCAAACTCCAAACAACAATCAAAATTTTAACTAACATCAAAACCAAAACCAAAACCAAAGGCCTTAAGATTACTAATCCCAAGTTATACTATGGTTTCCATCGGGTCATAGGTGATGATACCTAAAACTTGGAGAGAATGAAATTAATTCATTCAAAGACTTTCTAAGGATTAATAGTAGTTTTCCATTGATATGTTCCCAGTAAAATCCTGATAAATACACACAACCTAATTATTTAGGACCTGTTTCACCTTAAAACACCAATTTATGATATACTAAGATGAAATAACCTAAATCTTACGCTAATGTCAACCAAGGGATGTTTATATAGCATCTAATGACGCGAAAGACTCTACCTCCAAAATTGCAACGTAGCACCAAATTTAAACCAGAAAATAAAACAAAAATGGTAGGCTTGGTCAGACTTAAAATAAAACATGAGGTTAATACAATGTTCCAAATTCCGGAGTATCCTTCACCATATGCTCCTACCTTTACTAATTTAGAAAGTGATACAAACACTATACCTAAACCACTAGGAGCGTATGATTTAATTATAGACTTGACAAAAATATTATCTCGCATCTCTTTTCTCGATTTGTTAAAAAATATCCCCTCTCTCTCTCTCGAAGCTCTTGGAATTGGTTACTTAATCTATGTTGAATATCCTCCCATAGCATATATAAATCATATTGACTTTAACATAAACCATCCTCAATTAAATAATAGGTACATCGTGGTACGAATTGGTGAGTTAGGTACATAAGTAGTTATAGACTAGGTGATTAACTAAAATTAGAATAAATTGGGAATATGCTAATATAATTAATCTAATATAGGAGGACATAAATGTTGTAAATAAATACTCTAAAGCAATATAAATTGACTAAATAATTAAGACTAATGGAAATAAAACCCTAATGTGCAAGAATAAAGTGAGGAAAGAACTCAACTTATTATAAATGATTGTCGTAGAGTGTTGTAGGTCTGGCATGAAATTCCAAAATCAAGAATAGGTGTACAATGGCCCCGAAAAGGGTGGATCTAGAAGATCTCAGTAGACTAGAGTCCCCAAGAGGGTACTGGGGAGCCCTGAGGCGCCCTGGTATGGTAGAATAGGTGATATGGTCTCTGAAAAGCTCCGCATCTGATCTTATCGGTGTTAGAAGGTATCCTATAAATTTTATCGGTTTTCATGCTGGATTAACTAAAGCTGCTATACTTTGGATGTATCAAATAATGGAAGATGAAATGAAGACTTATGAAAGGTAAAGGAATTATCAAAAACCCTAAAAATAAAGATGCAGAATGAATGGGTCGGACCCACCTCAACTACTGCAATGACAGCAACAGGGGCTTACTACTCTAAGTCTTTTTTCACTATATTTTGGACCCAAATGTAGTTTTAGTTTGTGTGTGTGCATGTCGTGCCCTAGGTGCTCTTGTCTTTAGTCGCACTATGTGAAATATCGAGCGATAAATAAATGTAAAATGTAATACCATGTTTGTATGGAATATAATAGAATCCCTCCCTCTATGAAGTGTGTGTGTGTTGATGCAGATCTCCTAGCCTTGATGCATGGAACTATATGGATGCAAATGATGTAATGGATGCAACTCTAGATGGAGTGATAATATTAAATGATGCTAGGACCCTCATTATGGTCTCATAACTTTATATTTATAGGGTTCTCTTGATCTAATTTCGTAATTAACCTTGAAATGGCTGACTAGGAAAAATATAAAGATGAAAAATGGTTAGAAAATGCCCAAAAAGTGGTAAGAATATTTGAAAAGGATTGGGGCACCTCAGGGTGCCCCAATATAGGCACGGCACCCCATTTTAGTCTAAAACAACAAGAAAGTGTTGAAACAAACTGGGCATGTATATAAAAATGTGCAGGAATGACGAAATAAAAGTAAAATAAGATGGCCAAAAGATGGGATTAATTAGTACTTTCTTCACTCAAGAACCTTCTAAATAGTAGTATGAGATCGGGATAAATAATGTCTAAAGTGCATGATTTTATGACTACACTTAGAGTCAGTTAGAGGCCTATATTTCATAACAAGTACAAAGATATAATCAAGAGTGGGCTGAGGTAATGGTGTACATGGTGGAATACCTTTACTTGTGATAACTTTTTTGTTATGGATGAAAGGGATGGATTGGGTAGCATAGTGCCAAGGAAGACCTAAGATCATTTCACAACTGATGATTTAAGAGGTAACAAGGAATGGTGTAAACAAAGTAAGAGACCCAATAATACTATGGTCTATATATTGACCCTTACTAATGCATGCTTTGTGACACTTCTTTTAGCTATCAAATGTCCCAATTCTCTAATTACATTTCCAGTCCCTAATTATTATGGTCATCTAGTGGTTGGAAACTCCTTTTTGGCATTTTTATTTATCTTTTGCATTCGTATTGGCCTCAAACATCTTATAGCCCTACTGGAACTTAATTGATTTATCTTTTATGGTCTTGGACACTACTACCCAGTCAAGATAGTATGACTCAGGTGCTTCTATCCTTCTTGGGTGCTCTTGACCCTCTCCATCGTTTTCTCACTCTTTTTGGTATCTTTTACCTTTTGGTCACCTTTTACACTTTTGTGTCAGCCTTTTAGCTATCAATTATGAAATTAAAACAAGGGAATCATATATATACTTAGCTATTGCACTCAAATAAGGGGCCAAGAACTAAGCATTATCTATTATCACCGAAGATTTCATCCAAAAGAATAAGATAATTTCAAAGGAATCCATATAGCACATCCACACAAGGGAAGGGGTATGCATCACTCTACATACACAACATAGGAGGGAAAGTTTTTTTATTCCATGACACACATTTTCATACTTTGAGAATTTTATATCTAGCTCACTATCTTAGTGCAACTTGCACAATGGTAACCTAGTGAATCATTACACACACATACACACAAAATTACATGGGGTATAAGATGTAGTGTAGATACCAATCGTAAGATCACTCTTAGCGTGACCTTTGGGGTCACTCGGAATCCCCATTCTCGCATCTTATTTATTAGGTTTGATTTGGTTTTGGGTACGTGTAACTAGGTATCTATTTGCATACTACCGGTGTAAACAATGGCATCGAAAAAAACTAGAGTGACAAATAACGAAGCTCATCCTACATAGAAAATATTATAATATGAGAATTTGGGTGGACACTAGCACCCAAATAGCACTCATTTCCTACCCTAAGCACTTCCTTCCTACACATCTCTAAGTTTCATAAACTCCATGAGAATTAACAACACTCTTCTCGATCTGTTCCATCAATTCCTCGACGCACGACTTCCGCATCACTCGTAAATCAGCTAAGACAACCTATATCCTTCTATTCCTTAGGGTTTCATATTATTGCATGTTTGTTTCTTATCCATTTACTATATATTATCATTGTATATCATTCATTACATTAGTTACACTGAAATATTGATTTAATTAAATTTAAATTAAATCATTTGCGAACCCCTACTCTTGATTGAACACTTGGATCCTTATTTTATGTATCCTACTAGATTTGTTCCTCAAGTCTCCTTCTATGAATTACTTCAAATTCACCCACCATGCAAAGATGTTCTCTGAAAATCCCTAGACACTATGTACTTTCCACACAATACGCATCCTACACAAGTAAGTGCCATTTTCTATCGCTCTCTCGATGACCTTATCATCCCCGATACAACAACCAATCAATCTATCTTTAATCCCATTAAATCATGCACCATTTATTTCAAGACAAATTTCAAGCTATGGAAACAACGATTACTTCCCTCACATCTGAAATCCAACATCTTAAGATTGTTTCTCATGCCCATCCTAATTTTTTTCTACATATCATCATGATCCCATGTCTACTACATGTGCTCATACAAGTGAAACCAAAGTCTTATCACTACCAAAGACCTCTAAAATTTTATCTAAATGCTAAACAACGTGATATTCTTCCTCGCCTCCTCAATCATGAGTTAATCAAATTTTCACATACTCATTACTACTCTCCGTATCGGATTGTAAAATACAAAGGTCACAAATTTTTTAATTATCAACGAATTAATGGACATCATGACAATGATTGCTATTCTTTAAAATGAAAAATTAGGTACCTTGAGCATCAAGGTTATATTTAATTTACTACAAAACATTATGATACATGCTCATCTCCAATTGCTAAATCCCATTGGGCTCCTAATCTAATACGTCTATGTCTACCGAGCATCATGCCATAATTATTATTGTTCCTTCGTGGTAATTCAAGAGCCACCTATCCAACCTAGTGTCATACCACCTTTAAAAATACTTACCCCATTACCTCCTCCTATCAAGTCCTCTACAATGTTACCAATTCCAAATAAGCAACCACCTTTAAAAATACTTACCCCATTACCTCCTCAAATAAATACATCTACATTGTTACCATTCCTAAATAAGCAACCAAAATACAAGACAACACCACCAATTACCTCACCACAGTCGATATCCTTCACCAACGTCCTCTAATAAAACACATAATTCTAGGTGGAAGCACAATAGTGTGTGCCACTTGGTGTTCCAAAAACATGAGTGTGATTTTAGGAGAGGTACAATTTTAGGGGTTTCAGAAAACACCCCATTCATGCAAACCCCATTCACCTGAACCACCACGCAAGCCACATAAATTGGTTTTTGCGAACATGACATTCATGTGAAGGGGGTTCTAACAAACACCCTTTTTGCGAAACCCCTTTTTGATATTTGCAGCAATGAAGAAGCTACCATTTGTTTCCTCTACCAACACCTGCAAATATTTACTTGAAATAAAATTCACCCGAATCCGCCTGATTTGACTACGTAGTTCGCAAAACAAAGGTATTTTACTGTGTTTCTGCAGTTTTTTTTTTTTTTTTTTTCTAAAACTGGAAAATACGAGTGGTTCAATTTTTTTATGAAAATAAATTTAAAAACATGAAATTTTTATATAAGGAGAAGGTTTGTAGTGGGAATTAGTTGTAGAAGAATTCTAATGTTATTCTCTTGCAAATCTTGTTTTATGAAAGAAAGAAATTATGAGGTTGTGTGACAAGAATCTCTTCTTTTCTATGCTATTTTAAGATTGAAAAGAAATCATGATCATATTTTTATTTCTCTTAAAAAATTGTGCTGAAAATTACTTTTACAATGGTGTGTAGGAAAAAAAAATCATATTCAATTTTTCAAAGAAAAATTGGAATTTGGTTGTCTTTATAAAGGACTAGAATGTAGGGTTTCAGAGAGAGTCTCATCTCTTATTTATTTTGCATACTATGAAACTAATTTAGGATCCTTTACTCATAATTAGAATGAATATTTATCCATATAAGTTAATCCATGGGTAATGAGTGATGCGTAAAAAAGAAATATTGTGTGTTTTTATCTTGTATAAACTCAAATTAACATATAACCTTTGTTAATGTCTTGTGGGTTGGAATCCTAACTTGCAAAAGGGATAAAATGCGGTTTGATTAGTTTCACTCTTATTGTTTCTATTTGAAGTGGGTTAACTATTGAAATGATTTCAAACTAATAGTGATGTATATTTCAATCTATGAGTTTAGTTTATTAAGCTCTTATTCATTTAAGGAGAATCAATCACCATATTATCAAATTAATACCGTATTGGTTATAATCATACATTATATTAAAATAATATAATGTAATACAACTCATAGAATTGGATGATCTTGTCATAGAATTTAAATCCAACTCACTTTCAATGCGTAACTTAATCTAATCTAATCTCTAAGATCATTCCTTATAGACTAATATTAAGACCTCAATATTAAGTATTGATATGCATAGTCTAATCTAATGAATATCTTCCACACATAGTATTAATTTAAATTTAAAAATTCTAATGTTATATTTATTTTTTAATATTCATGTCATCACCTTACAATGGGCATTATGAAATATAGCTCAAATTCAATAGAATATGAATGTAAAAACTTCTATTATTTATTTAGCTTAACCTCACAAACTTTCTACAATAATAAGAAGTAACAAAAAAATATGAAAATGCATTTTAAATCTAATCCAAGCTAGATATCCTCGTTAACTATTACTCAATATGGACTACATATGAGTATAGTCACATATGAGGAAAATATTGGACTCCCATATTAATTTTACATTAAAAACCTATCACAAGTATTATAATGGAATGGATGAAATTTACGTTCATTTTTTGAACATTAATATTCTCTTAGAGCTTAAGTTGATAGTGTTATTGAATTATGCCTAAACTTGCACCAATATCATTTCGAGTTGGAGCCCCAATAGTCACTCAATTTTATGAAATTATGTGTACGTATCTTATGTCAAGATCTCACCCTATTGACTAATATTGTGATGTCAATATAGAGCACTGATTCGTGTTATTTAATTTGATGATATTTGAACCATAATAATTGTTTGAAGGAAAAAAATCCCTCATTCTAGTTATATGCAAAAATTCATGCCTTATTTCTTACAAGGGGCACAATGAAAAATTCATGTTTGGTAGACTAGGAGTGAGTGGCCATCTATTGTTTAAATATTTTTTAACTTTTTAATTTTTTAATAGTAATAATAAATGAAAAAAACAATTAACAATCTATTTTCTTTAACCAAAACATGAGATACATCTTGACTATTATGGTGACCATAATATGGATTAATAATGAGCATAATCATATATGGACATAACGTCTTCCACCATATAGTATTCATAAATGAAAATAATTTTCATAGGTTGATAGGGGACAAAATGAAAATTACATTTATTTTCTAAACAAGAAATTTCCTTGATGACCTTGAGTTGCACTCATAGTTGATATCACATCTAACATAGTAATGATATCATCATAGAGATTGCATGGATTTCATCCCTAATCTCATCGTATATATCATGTTTATATCATTGTAAAGATCAAGATGAGATCATCAAATATCTTAAATTGATCTCATCAAAGATCTCAAGTTGAGCTCATCATTAAACTCAAGGAAGTATCATCTTTGATCTTTGGTTGAGATCACACCACATAGAATACAGTGACCTCAATATGAACCAAATATGTCCATAGTCTAGAAAAAATATTTTACATTGCACAAATACAATAATCAAATTCAATTTGATAAATAATAATCACAATATACATACTAGAAAATATGAAAAATTACATGGATCATCAGTTTCCCAATTGTCATCTACACCGAATGTAGTAGAACTATCCTCAAATGTTATTCCTCTTTTTCCACTCTTATTCACAAAGTAAATAACTTTATAAAAATTAGACTAAAAATTTGTAATCACTTTTAGCACCTTCTACTTAAACCTACTCCAAGTTTTGTAGTATCACATCTTGTTGTGGTGGCATGATCTTTCTCTTGGAGCTTTGATTAAAAAACAAGTGAAATTGACCTCTATATTCAAGTTGACTTTTACTTTATATATGCTATGTATGTTATAAGGCTATATTCCATTTTTACTTTATTATAATACCTAATAATTAATTTAGCTTATAGTTATATACATTTTAGATGTATCAATTTCATATGGGATGAGATTTTGAATACATAGAAACATTTTTGACCTTTCTACACACCATTTACACTTCTCAGTTAGGTTCATTAACCTCGAAAATACCATTTTAACATAACATTCATAAAAATGCACTTTTTCCCATCTATTAGAGTGAGTATTCATCTCCCTCAAAAGGAGAAACCAAATACTTATTATTAAACTCATGACAATCACCCATTTGGAGAATTATATCCATGCTTATACTTATTACGTATCAGTACCATTTAGGATATTTTATTGTTATTATTACACTACTTAAATATCTATGGCTCAAATGGATGATTTTTAGGGTGACATCCAGGAATCTTTATAGTATTCCTATTTTTTTCTTAGTATCACATGGGAAAACTTTAACAATTGTAAGATCTTACTATAATATACATTAGTGTTTTATTTTCCTATCTTTTACATGGTGCAAACAATTTCTTTATTTTGAGATATGTGATTTAACACTAATCCCTCACTTCAAAATTGGAGCTTAAATTCTACTAGATCTTAAAATGGTTATTTCCATATAGATAATTTCGTTTAAATGGAACACTAAAATACAATTTTCAAGTCCAAAATTTCAATCTTGAAACCCCTTGTCAACTAAATTAATTTTTGAAGGTAAAGGAAAAAAACAAAAAAAAAAACATCTTTGATTGTTTCATGAAATATGCATAGATTATGCCTACAATGATCATATCCTTACACAAATATTCCTTTTAAGACTCAAATTATTCCCTAAAATAGTTATATGACCTCCCTATTTAATAGATATTATAGAATTCAATCCATTATCCGATCACTTCTTAACACACTTCTAAATCAATATTTGATCTAGTAATAAATTCTCTTAAACACTAAATTGTCAAAACTTACATGAAATTATAATGAGAGTATTAGTTGTTTTGTGTTATGATACAAAATGTAATTATAAGTAATATGAATAATTCCCTTGCGCATATATATATTTCATTTATATGCGTAAATAGTTTACTTTCTCCTTAGAAGAATTCCATGTTTTCAAACTTTTAATCTATCATCAACTTATTATATACACTAAACTACCAACAGGGAAACATAGTAGAAATGAAGAAACAATAATATGATCCCAATGTACAATCTACACATAGTGCTAAGTCTCAAGGTAAAGAATGCTTTAAAGATAAAACTAATGAAAATAAAAATGAATAAAATATAATATTCGATGATATTATTCCACCAACTAAGAATAAATTATAATCCTCTCCTAGGAATCTACTCATGCATGTATAACATTTCCACAATATTTGTTTTGTAAGAGATTACTTGAGTATAATCTTATGTCTCTTTCTCTGCATATGTAGTTTGATATGAGAAATCCTTAATCTAGATCAATTGACTCTAATGAGTATTATGACTATCATCAATGTATTGGACACTTTATAAATCATTTTTTGAATATAAAACATGGAAACCACAATCCCATTAATAGTCAATATACATTCCTCTTTGTTTTTCCTTTTTTTTACATATTTTTTTAAAATTGAAAAATAGGGGGGAGGTTTTCATTTTTTTGAAAATAAATTTAAATTTATGTGAAATTATATCAATTTAGGGTTTACGATTGCTAAAAATGTATTCAAAATTTAATTTTACTTTCATTTTTTACAGTTATGGCGTCTTCCTCTGTTAATTTGCATGAGAGGATTTATTTAGAGATAGTTAAACTATCATCTATTATTCATCAATCGAGTACAATTGGGCATTACAAAATACATTGTAAAAATATATTGAAAGAACTTCATAAATACAATCAAACTTGTAAAATAACAACCCTTTCCAAATTTGATTCACTAAAAAAGTTTATGGATGAACTAAAATAGAGTGTGACAGAAATGTGGGATATAATGAAGTGGTAGGTAGACTTTTGGATAAAGAAGTCGTTAAGAGCTCATGTTGGATGAGTAATGTAGGGTAAAATAAATCAGAGATATTATGTGAAAAAATGTATGTCACCTTTGTGCACCCTTGATTTGTATTGGTTTGTGGCATCTTAAGGCCAATTTCCTAACAATGATCAATTACCATTATACTTCATTATGATGCTATACATTGAGATTCATCCACACCTAAAGGTGAACTATTTATACATCCCTACTTATGCTGGGAAGGGGCATGTTTGCATTAGTGACATGTCTACATATCGATAAGAAGGATCTCCTCCTATTATTGCCACGATACAGGTTATAGATAGGCCACAACATTTCTTACCCGGATTTCGGGATGTCATTGTGCCTATGATTATGAGTTCCCATGAGGGTGATATAGAGGGTTTTGGAGTATTTTTGTGATACCCAATTGATCTCTTATGACCGCGTAGGTCAGTTCCTTTAGAGATGTTGTAGTAGTGGATGTGATAGTAGCAACAAAGTGATGCATGTAATAAGTTATACACTCGTGCACATTTAAAATCACCTACGAGCTTATGGTACTTATGGATGTTACACAATTGCATTGGCTAGCATGCATCATGGGTTCTGACATGTTGCAAGAATATGAGCTAATTACATGAGAACACAACATTCCACTATCGAGGGTATTGGATTATTTGGAGAAGAGTACTATTTAGGTTTGTGTATCTTCTATTCAAAGTACTATATGCGAGTGCTACATTTTGACCTCATGTTGTTGGGATTTTGACACTAGATGTTATGTACCTTTACTGTTCCAATGTGTGAAAATTAAACCTTAATTTAAATTAATATTTTATTACATTATTACTTTATAATTTATTAATATTTAAATAGATATATAAGATCTATATATATCAAGAAGATGTTGGAATCTATGCATTAAATCAGGATGCTCAAGAAAGTAATCATTAAGAGAAATACTCATGATGACTAGACTCTATGGGGACAAGAAAATAATGAGGATTCTAAAAGCGTGAAGATCAAGGTCGGGTTCTCCAAAATGATTAAACTAAAATAGAAATATTCTAGCCCAATCTGATGTTATGAAAAATAGTAAATAATAGATAAATAAATAATGGCAATGACCTAATCAACTAAGTAAATATAAATGTGAAACCTAATGTGAAAAAGAGGGTTAAGAACTCAGTTGATTCAAAAATGTGGGGAATTGTGTCACAATGCAAAAAAGTGAATAGGAGGAGAGGAAACGACCACATAGAATCCTAAGAAAGCACATATTTGAGTTTCCTTATTGGACTAGGGTACCCAAGAAGGGATAGGGGTGTCTGTGGGCGCCCGGTATGTGGAAATGGATAGGAAACCTCATCTTAGGTGTTCTTGGATATTATCCTATGTTCACATATTATCGTAATATTGTTGCTGAACTATGTCGGATGTCGTTGTAATACCTGCAATAAAGAATCACCTCGTAAAACCCAAAACAAAGCTCCAAAACCCTAAAAACAAAGATACATATGAAGGGGTTGAAATGTCCTCAAGTGGACATAATGGTGGATCGACTAACTAAGCACTACATTACATCACAGATCGAATGTAGTTTTAGGTGTGTGTGTGAAAATCGTGCCCTAGGTTGCTCTTGTGCGAATCAAACTTTGTGAAGTAGGAATCAAATAACTAGATGTAGAATGTAGTAAATGTGTGCATGGAAAAAATATGCTCCCCTCCAATGAAATATGATGCAAATGATTCAATATTGTGTTCCTTGTGATGGAACTCTATATGAATTTAAATGTATCTTTAGGTTCCTTTGATGGATGAAACTCTAGATGGTGATAGTAGATGCTTAGTGCTTGGTATCTCATTATGGTCACGTAACTTTATATTTATATGGTTCTCTTGCTTTAATTTCATAATTAACCTTGAAAAGGAAGACCACTAAAAATATAAGAAGCTCAAACGGCTATAAAGTGCCCAAAAAGTGAGAGGAAAGTGTAAAGAGGATCAAGGCACCCAAAGGGGACCAGGGTGCCTAGGGCCCTAGTCTTGGCTGGGTGCCCCAGGTCAAAATAGGAAAAACATAGTATGAAAGTACAGACTATGCAAGTATGGGTGTAAGATCAAAAATAATGACATAAAGCAATGCAAAATGGCCAAATACATGGGTTAATTATTACTCTTTTCACTTGAGAACCATATGAATAGTAGTATGAGACTAGGACTAAATAATGACTCAAAGTGCGTGATTTAGTGTCTACATTTACCCCCAATTTAAGCTGTTGAGTGGAAAACTTGTTAACATAAAGTAGGTAGATATGCGTACTAGTATCCATGTGGATCAATGTAGAAAATGTGTTAAAGGACAAGACAAAGCATGGAGTGATAAAAATATGGAGCTTGGAGACTAAAGACGTAAAAGTGAAATTTTTTTGATGAGAGTGAACCTAAGGCAGAAATGCTTGTGTAGATGCAAATGTGTTTTGTGTACCTACATGGGTAGTATCATGTGTGTGTTTTGTACCCATTATGTGTGTGTTGTTTACTTATTTCTTCCCATACGAGACAAACTGTAAAAGAGAAGATGATCAAGTAGTCAATTACACATGTATATATGTAAAAAAATGTAAAGAAAGTATAAAAATGGAAAAGGAACTGTTGATGGCGAATCACAAAGTGCCCATGAATGTATGCAACTCGATGGGTTGAGAATCTCGGTGCGATTACATAACATGGAGCTTTTCCCAAGTGTGGACCTTGCAAATTGGAAAAGCTCTCGGATGAAGGCGGTTCCTAATCCTCTGTTCGAGATGCACACATAAAAATGCGAGAGGGTTTACTCAAAAACCTAATCTAACTTGCCAGGAGATAGGGTAAGAAGATGCATAAAAATAAACCTAAACTAACAAAGGTGATGCACCGAGGAATGAAGAACATCTCTGTCTTGCCAATAAACACAAACCATTAAAATGTAATGCAAGATCATGCACAAATAACCAAATTTGCAATGAAAGATCATGAGGATGCAAATGAACATAGATAGGGTTGAGAATCATCCACAGAATGCATTATTTTCTCCAAAGATTGATACAATACACTACAAAATGCCAAGAGGCAAAGTTGCATTACGCTTTTAGATGGGAGGTTTGAACTCCATAAATTCCCCTCGCTAAAGAGAAGAAGGGAGGGGAAAAACAAGAATGTCCAACCTTTATAAAGAAGCCCCTCCTTACAATTTATAGGAAGAATGAGAGAGGGAAGAGAGAGGAATTCCAAATCTACCCCAACCACCTCTAGATTGTATTTAATTCATCTCATTATGGTGGTAGGTGAGAACCCTAGCAAACCCAAAAATGGTGAATTGTATTTTGCATTTTTGAAGAACTTGTTCTCACCCAATTAAAGATATCCAGATAGTTAGACAAAGGACCTTGTAATATTTCTGAAAATTCCAACCTTGTATGAATCCAAGCTCCCTGTGAAAAGTTATGGCCATTTGAATATCTGGGTCAGGGTTTGCTTTCTGTCAGTTCGGGGTGTCAACGCTCAAAATGTTGCGCCTCCTAAAGATGTGCCTCGGTGCATCCATCCTCATGTCAACATACTCTTAAGTGTGCCATAGGTGCTGAAAATGTGGTGCCGACGCCTTCTGATCTGTGCCTTCAACCTGCACTAGGGTGCAACTTTTTCCATGTCGACACCTTCGATCTGCGCCTTCAACTTGCGCCAGGGTGCAAATTTTTCCATGTCGACACCTTTTGATATGCACCTTCAACCTGCGTGCCAAGGTACAACTTTTTCCATGTCAACACCTTTTGATCTGTGCCTTCAACCTGTGCCAGGGCGTAACTTTTTCCATGTCGACACCTTCTGATCTGCACCTTCAACCTGCGCCAGGGCACGACTTTTCCATGTCGACACCTTCTGATTTGTGCCTTCAACCTGCGCCAGGGCACAAATTTTTCCATGTCGACACCTTCGATCTACACCTTCAACTGACTAGTGGTGTAAATAAATGTCAGGTTTTGAGTTTCTTTGATTTCCATATTCTTTTGTTTGTCTATATTTACCCAGGGAGGGAGATATATACAACAAGAACATGTGCACATGATTTGTAATGAGAAAAAGGGTAGAAAGGATCACTTAATGTTGTGTGATATTTTTGGAGATTTCACACCACTTGGTTGAAGAAGTGTAGGAGAAACGTATGATTCATCCTCCAAGCTATAACTACTTCAAGAGAGTGAAGAGATCTATGCAATGTCTTTTTTTTTTGGTGATTCAAATCATGAAAGTGTAAAGAGGAATGTCTAGTTTATCCTCTATCCTTTAACTTCCCCTAAATGTGATAAGGAGACCCTATCCTATAAAATCCATTGTGGATGGAGTTCGTAGACTCATCTGAACCTACTTCTTGTATAACCCACCGTGTCATGGAATAAACTTAAAAACTAAAATGTAGAGGTATTGTGTGTAAACCTAAATGATTCCCCCTCTTTGGGGGTGCATGTGATGTCACAGCTAGGAGAATGTGGCCCAAAGGAGGAGTGACCATGGGTGCTAAAACTTTTCCCTGCAGGGGAGGGGATGTGCTTGGTTGAGACCAAGGCACAAAAAAACAAGGTAGCTAGAAAACATGTGTTAGTATGAACATGCATGTAGAAAAAAATTGTAAGCCAAACAGATAATGTGTAAGCTAAATCATAAGAAGATAATGTAAACACCCAAGAATACCATGTAGGCCGCACAAAGTGGGTTACAAACATGGGAGACCACTCACAATTTCGTAAGACACTCAAGGTTGCAGCGGTCGCAAAGAAACAAGTGTTCACACAAGACAAAGGGAAAAACTCGTAAACAAGAACAAACAATAACATTTAATATAACAAACAAGTATGTAAATAAGTATCCCTTTATATCAAATGGTGCACATGAAGCACCTCATAGAATGATAGAAAGATAAATCGTATGTTAGAGCATGTATAAACCGAATAAGTGTTTTCTAAACAAGAATGAAATGGTAGACTCCTAGTAGCATATGAATGTGGATGCCCCGGTGAGCCACTGTGGTATTGGTAGTCAATCATCCATGTTGTGTGTAGTACCCATGTATAGCCTATGATCAAAACTAGAAAGAAAGTGAATGTGCATGTGTGTATGATAATGATAATGACATACAAGATATCTATTTAGCATGTGTAATAAAGCGTACATGTAAAAGAAAGTGCAAGCAAGAGTAAATGCAACCATAAAATGCAGTATGATGTGGATGGATGGAATGGAATGCAAAGTGAATGATATGAGTTGTGTGCCCCGAATGAATGGAATTGTATGCAATGAGGTTCATTTATTATGCCTTGTCAACAATCAATAATGAACCATAAATGAGAGTGCGTCATCGAAATGGTCGAAATATGTGTTATGTGATGAGTGTGTAGTGATGATATGCGACCTAAAGATCAAGTATGCATGATGTTGTATCTTAAGCGTATACATGACAAGATGATAGAAGGAGTAGTGATGTAGACGAGAACGTATACCAAGAAATGATGAAAGTGGAAGTGATGATGTAGCCTATCACGAGATAATGGTAGAAGAATTGACTCAGTAGCCTAAAGTGTATATCACTTAATCTAGTTATGTCAAATGAGAAAATATTTAATGCTAAACATGTAAGAGTGATGAATTCCATTTGTGATGTATAACCTAAATAGTCCAAGATAGACCGTGAGACTAGAGTGCGTCATCGGGTAGTGAGTGTAGCATGTAAAAGAGAAGGTTTAAAATTCATATTGTGCATAGTAGGGCGTATGGTATGTAATTCAAGACTCCTAGTTAACCTAAGATGTGTATATGCATAGTAGATATAAGATACAAGATGTAATATATAAGGTGAAGGATATAAAATGTAAGATGACATGTATGATGTGTGAAAATGCGCAATATGTAGTAGCTATGGTGTATTAAGTATACAATGGGTATGATGTATGTAGTATGAAAAATGTAAAATGTATGAAGAAAATCAATGTGTATAGTTTATAGTGTAGTGTGTGTGGGTTCATGTCATGAGATGCCCTAGATAGTCAAGTGTGAGTTGAAGCACAAGAGTGTGTCATCGGGTAAGGATTGAACTATGCATATGCTAATATGTATGTATACGTGTGTGGAGAAAGCAATGAGAGAATGAGACATCATGTGATGTTTGGGGATGGAGTATAGATGTCATGCCCCCCAAGTGTGTATATGATGAAGAAGAAAATCATGTAATTTCATCTAGAAGGTCATCGGTATCAGGGTCAAAGTCAAATGGGTAAGCATTAGAGACTTGGTAAGAAATAGTTTCTGGTTGATCATGTAATGAGCCATTGAGGTGTAAGTTGTACATACCCATGGCATACTCCTCATCAGTGAAGGGTGGTAATGGACATCCATGTGCATACCAACGAGTGAGATTATGTGTATATCCAAGAAAGGAGCTATTGCAAGATAAATACGTGACCGAAAAGCATAGAAATGAGATATTCATGTGATCAGGGTCTAAATTACCCCCAATATGATCAATCCATTACTGTCCTATAGTAATTGGTGAAGAACGAGGTCCTCATGCAAGAAATACCATGAGATGAAAGACACGTATTCCATGGGTGGCATTTATCCGAACAAACCCATGATAAGGGTTAGGAGCATGCGGTGGAGGGTAAATATCCTAACAAACAAACCCTAGTTGATGATTAAACTAAAATAAAAATATTCTTATCTATTCTAGTCAAATTTGTTGAGGGACACGTGGAAACACCAGGATGAGGCACACTTTTGTTTCCTCATTGTCCCTCACCAAAGGGATAATAGATGTAAAAACTACGCCATCTCCCCTTTAAGCACTTTGGTCAATCATATGACCCCGGTAGCTCAAATTAAGCTCCTTTGACCAAGTTGAATTCCTCCTCCACCGACCCCGCATTCTTGCCACTTGTCATGAAAAGGATAAGGAACAATTTTTTGAACCCATTATTCTGAACAAAAGGGATAAAAAGGAAAAAATGCATCGGACACCCCTTGGTTGCGCTTAGATTCCTCAAATGACCCTCATCAAACCCTAGGTGTTTATTTATGGCTCCCCCTTAATTTCTCTAATCAAATTGATAGCCACCACTTGTCGTAAAAAATGATAAGGCACACTATTTTGCACATATTTTTCCAAAAGAAAGGAAAAATAGGAGTAAAAC